>CM038230.1:101398153-101455146 GCA_021442155.1 Cymbidium sinense | reverse complement strand
ATTGGAGATCTCATAGAGCCTTCTACTTCAAAGAAGGGAATTCCTTGGCGAAAAGCGAAGAATAGATTTGTGATTCCCTTACAATATGATCAAGAACAAGAAAAAAGCTAAAGACCCTGTTTTTTCGATTTTCGATTTTCGTAGAAATGGTATTTTACATATTCTTACTTATTTTGATGATCCGCGATACAGAAAAGCGGGAATTACTAAATATGGGATTTACAGTAGATTCAATTGTAAAAAAGAAAATTTGATTGAGTATCGAGGAGCAAAAGAATTTAGTTCGAAATACCAAATGCAAACTAAAGTAGATCGATTTTTTTCATTCAGGAAGTGCATATCTTGCATCTTAGCCATAATGGTCCGGAACAATAGTATCATTGGGTAGATACGACTTGCTTTCAATATAAATACAAGAAGTCAGTAGGTGGATTAGTCAGTGGAGAAAAAAAAAAAGTATGGAACTGAAAATCTTTTTGGAGATATTCATTTTTGAGAGGTGGATAAAATATCTAGGCACAGTGGCATTTTGATACCACCAGGAATGGAAAAAAAAAGATTCTCAAGGATCAAAAAAATGAAAAAATTGGATCTATGTCCAACACATTACACTTACCAAAACAAAGTCTTTTGTTTTGGTCCATCCTGTAGTCACATATGAAATAGTTGATGGAATAAATTTAGCAACACTTTTCTTTCAGGATCTCTTGCAGGAAAGGATAATGTCAACTTCGATTGTCAATTATATACTTTATGGAAATGGCAAGTCAATTCGAGAATTTCTCACACAAGTATTCAATTAGTTCAGACTTGCTTAGTATTGACTTGGGACCAAGAAAAAAAGTTCTATAGAAGAAGAGGTTCATGCTTCTTTTGTTGAAATAAGGGCCATTGATTTCATCCGAATTGAGTTAGTAAAAGGTCCAACATTTAGGTATGGCTGGTTCATCGTTGGGCATTCGAGCATGTCCATGTAATCCCACCTCTCCCAATAAAAATGACACCTTGTCTCCTCAAGTGAAATTTGTCTAGCTCAACTCTAATCATTTGGTTTAGTTTATTAACACATGATCACATGTCACTATCCACCATGGAGTTATTCTTAAGGGACTACTAGTACTTATACATAATAATTCTTCATTTCATATTTTAAAGATGAATCTCATTTATTGTTCTAATATATATATATATATATATATATATATATATATTAGTGAAGCCTAAACTTTTTAAATCAAATTAAATAATAAAACTTATTCCACCTTATATGTAGTTGTCGCTAAATTTATGTCTTACTTAGGTTATATTCACATTGTATGTCTTAATCTGTACTCTCTTATTCAAATAATCTCTACTCTCTCATTCATATATTTTTCTATCTATAATAGAAAGTAAACCTATTTATGAACTTCTCTCTCTTTCTCTCTCATTATAAAACACTTGATCTTTGTATATTGTATTGCTCCTTGATCATGTTATTGAGAATTTCACATTTTTTTGTCTTTTACTGATAATTATAATACTAAAAAATTTTAAAAGAAGTTAATGATTGTTGGAAACTCTGAAAGACAATCGTTTAATAACTCTCTTTATGTCTTATAAAAGCTACAATAGAGAAGTATATCATACTTTATGTAAAAGTTGTCACTTAATATACAAGATGCTTGTCGCTATACCTCAATTTTGATGTTCTTTTGTAAGATTGATAGAAATATATGCTCTTGCTAATCCATCCAAAATTCAAATCACAAATGCTTCATTTATACCTTTTTTATTTTAAAGGAGTTCAAAATGAAGTCACAAGTTTGGGTTAAAAGATTTTTTAACCAAATTTTTTCATTAAATTTTAATTTAGCCAACTAAGTATGGCATTATGGGCTTTAATCTACATCTAGGAGCCCCAAAAGTGATGGACATCCCCTATGATAAGAGTGATTTTTCTTCCCAACTAATTGAAATTAGGATTATTTATAGTATAATTAGGTGGTTTGTTATTAATTTTAAGAAGATTTATATTTTGTTAAAGAGAAATGCATCTCTATTCTTTTGTATTGCTTGTTATTAATTTTAGGAGTCAATAATATTATTGAATTCTTTCTTATTTGTTTACCCTTTTAAATTTTGTGATTTTTTTTATTATGCATCATTATTTATTTATGATTTTACTACTATATCATTTAGATGTTTAAACTAAACTCTATGGTGACTTCACTTTGATTCGATGAATAGTTATATTTCTTGAGTGAATTATCTTGATGACTCACATAAGTAACCTGACGGTTTGTTTAGGGCTGTTGTAGCATTTTGTAAAGATATTTTTAGAATTCTTATGTTTCAAATAATTTTTTTTGAAAAACTGACATGGGTGCTATAATATTTTTTTAATTTTAAAATTCAAATAATAACTTTCTAATAGCCACTATATTTTAACAACTCTAACTTTCAAAAACAATTTTGAAGAGAAAAAATTCGATCAAAAGTAATCATCTATGAAACAACCTTTCAACAAATGTAGGTGTAAGGTTGCATAAATCAATTTTTTTTCCTTAATAGGAGCTCTATGCATTTTGTATGCCATTCATATAATATTCATAGATCTTTTCATGTTTGTGTAAACATGTTATACCATATATGTTTGTTAATTACATTGCATATAGTTTAAGCATACTTTATCTCATAATATTTTGTGCGGAAGGGTGTGGTAGATAGAGGGAACTAAAGGAGAGGAAAGGATGGTACACACATTTTTACTATATACAATCATAAGTCAGGGACATTTACTAAATCCATATGATCATATAAAAACACTATAAAATTGGTGGTACAATAATCCATTAAAGATAAAATTATCCACCTAAGATAATTCTTATATAAAAAGATAAAAGTATCTAAAAGTGTTCATAGGGCAATTGTTTAAAATTGATAAGTACAATAATGAAAGCTTATCTTCTATGGATGACTAATGATTTGTCTTGATGTAGTAGATTAACAAAATGACCAAAGCAATGATTTCCATTGAATCTTCTTATTTGTCATTAGTTGCCTGAGTAATCTTTGTCTGAACCATTTAACTTATCTCCCCACTCATGATCCTTTTGGCCTAGCTTTTATTGCGCCTCAACAATTTGCTTAGTTGATAGATAACTGTACGAACTTTTATCACTAGGTTGTGAGTACATAAGATTTATCTTTTACCAAGCCTATGCCACTTGTGAGCTCAGCCCAAGGAACATGAAAACTCAATTTTGAAGCTTTATGTAGATATAAGGATGATAATATAAATTGTATGAACTGTATGAACTCATGTAACAAATAACATTAGTAGAATATCAATTAATCAAAGTAACATAAGACATAAAATAGAAGTAACATAATATATCAAAGAAAAATAAGATATCAAATGAATTTCTCTCTTTCACTCATATAATCCAACATAATAATATCCATATATCTAAATAAAAATATAAAAATTAATCAGAGTCCTCGATACTCTAATCACTCAGGAGGCAATGGTTGCAACAATGACCCAAGAAAAGGCTGTTGAATGCATGAAAAGGGAGTTTCATATGTGATGTGTGCATGAAGGGGTGACTACTCCATTATAACTTATAATATTAATTAAAATAAAAACTCCTAAAATGAAGAGGCACATGCCTTAATGGAATTGAAGTTAAGTGTGCCTAACCAAATGTCGTCATTGAGCCTCACTTGAATCCCATGAGGCATAAGCCTTGATGAATTTTGCTAAGGTGCATCTCACAATTTTAAACAATGGTTCTCTTAAAGCATGAAGCTCATACACAATAGTACCACTATTTGATGCCAACTAAACAAAGGTAATTAAAGTTCTTAAAGTTGTATACTTAATTTTCACAAGTTAAGAGGTTAGAATTTACCATTCAGGTCTTGTCGTAGCAAATGAGATGGTTCCACCTACATACTTAGTGATTGAGTTTTCCTTCACATACAATTTCCATGAGCATTTTTATTGTCTTCCCAAACCTCTCTGCTGCACAATCAACAACTTAAATATTTCCATAACATTGATCAACCATGCTAGGGAGAGGTGCTTCATAAAATTATCAAATTTGAGAATGAGTTTCTTTCATGTAGGGATGATGATGAAGTATCAATTGGCTGATTATACTTCTCTCAACCACCACTCACCATCTATCTCATTCATATTTATTTTTCAACCATCAATCATCAACCATCAACCATCAACCATTTGTGCCCCAACAATTTTATGTAATGAGCAAAGTGCTCATTTTTTAGGTTACCAAAGGCAAGGATATGAAAGAGTTTTGCAAAAATCTCAAGGATGAGTGAGTGAGAGTGATGTAGCACAAGATATTTGATCTATGTTTGTTTTCATCATTTTAAAATATAATTTATTTAAGTTTATTTTATTTATCTTATTAGGATTAATTAATTATTTATTATTTATTATTTTAGGTTTGAGTTTAAATTATTTAGAATTAGATTTATATATGATTTGATTTGAATTATAATGATTAATATTACCTTTGTAACCTTTTTTATAATTAGGAATTCTAGATTTGTCTATGATTAGTTGCATAATGAATTGAATCATTGTTTAAAAAGTGTTCAAGGTATTCTCCTCGAGGGTCGCCTATAATTGAGGTGCATGAAATGCACGTTGAGGCTTAAGCCTCACTCGTTCTAATAAGGCTTATACTTTTTTCAAGTGAGGCATATGTCTTGAGTCGCTTTGAGGTGATTACTCACTTTATTTTTTATAACTAATAATTATAATTAATTTATTTTATTATTAATATATTTTTAAATTATTATATTTTTTATCTATTTATCTCACCATCTCATATGAGTTAGAGTTTTCGATTTTGAGAGATCTTTTGAGGTGATTACTCACTTTATTTTTTATAACTAATAATTATAATTAATTTATTTTATTATTAATATATTTTTAAATTATTATATTTTTTTATCTATTTATCTCACCATCTCATAGGAGTTAGAGTTTTCGATTTTGAGAGATCTATCTCTCCTAATTCATTTTTCTACTTTTATTCTCCGAGCAATACTAGCTAAAGCCTCTATATATTGACACATTTTTGAGAAGTACGAGCTAGAGCAATGCATCTATCTTCCTCTATGTTATTAATCTATTATTTAAAACTATATTGAATACATTGTTAACTATCATAGAGAGTAATAAGACAATTGTTGTAGTTGAATAAGATTTTGAAGATGAATACTCCAAGGATGACATATACTAGTTCTTCTGAAAATAATGAAAGTGGTGATGAGGTCTCTATAGATTTTGATCCTTATGACGTATTTAAATTTTAAGTGAGTGCTTATATAAAATCTCATTTCAATTTTATGTTTTATGTTAATAATTGATATTATGATTTGTATTTTATATCTTTATGATAATGAACTATGTGAAAATGTTAATAGTTTGTCATATTTATGAATTTTTTATATTTTTTGTTTTAAGGTTTACACCTCACTTTGCAATGGAAAAAAAAATCTCAATTCTTGATTTTGCTTTTTAAATTGAATAAAAAATTTCTCTTAATAGTTAATATACTCTCTTAGCGGACTTATGCTACTATTCTCTTAATGTCTTGAAGATCTTTCTCTAACACCCTGTTCTTCTCTTTCACTTTTCTTATCTACATTATTTGGTATCATAGCAGCCCATGATCCTTTTGCAAGCATGCCTTTGTTTGTAGCATCCATGTAGCCTTCTATTCTGCTTCACACGCTCTAGCCGTCAACTCTTTGATCTCCTTCATAATATTTAGTCCTCATCCCTTAGCCCTTGATGGAGAAACTGTAAGAAGAAAATGCATGGGAAACCAAGAATTATTGGCAGAATAGCATTACATCACATGATATTATTTATCCTTGATGACTTCATAGAGAAATTGGACTTTACTTCTTTAGATTTATAGTAGGCAACAAAGTTTAAAATTGCATTGAGTATTGAGGTGTTTTTTTTGGAAGCAAGGTGTAAGCCACAAGGTGTTTTGAGGCATAGCCAAATTGTGCAAAGTAAGAAGTATTGTACACAAGTCAAAATACAAAGCAAGAAGTAATATATTGACATCCTAATGTATTAACATATTAAAATGTAATGCATTAACATTCTAATATTGTAGAAAGCAATAAATTACGTAAAGTAACATATTAACATCTTGACATCGATCATGAAGTTTGAAGTGTTATACTAAGATCAAAGTAACATAATATATCAAAGTAAGAGCTACTAATATAGCAATTTAAAATAGTCTTAAAATAATAAGTTTCTCTCTTCCACTCCAATTATCTTATATCAAAGTAATCGAGTATTGAGGTGTTTTTTGTCCATAAAGCAAGCGCGTAGTGTTTTGAGGCGTAAGCACAAGGTGTTTTGAGGCGTAAGCCAAATTCATAAGTAAGATGTATTGTACATACATCAAAATACAAAAGCAAGAAGTAATATATTAACATCCTAACTTTTAACATATTAAAATGTAATACATTAACATTCTAATATTGTAGAAAGTAATAAATTACATAAAGTTGCATATTAATATGTTGATGTTGATCATGAAGTTTGAAGTGTTACACTAATATCAATGTAACATAAGATATCAAAATAAGAGCTGTTGACCCTCTTTGGTATCCCATTTTGAGAATAAAAAAAAAAAAAAAAAAGTAATAGTGCGTAAATATATATATAACATAGATACATTTATGTTATAAATATATATATATATATATATATATATATATAAATATAAATAGATATTACATATATAAAAGGATAAAATATTATATAATAATAAAAGAAAAAAAGAAAAAATATTATAGTTAGTATATAATAAAAAAAGAAAAAAAAATATTGTCGTTAGTATATATAAAAGAAAAAAAAGAGAAAAAAGAGACCTCACATATGCTGGCCAAAACAAACCCAAGCTCAACCGATTCGCCTCGCTTGGTTTCTCACAAGCAGAGGCTCGTTCTTAAAAAAGAACAGTGAAATTCAGTTCTTGGCTCCTCAACCGTTGGTTTTCAAAACCGCTTCGGTTTGTTCAATTTCCGTAGATTCGCCTCTAATCTGTCTCCTAAAGCCAAAACCGTTCCCAAATCGCCCTCTCTTATTCGTTGGTTGAGGAATCTTAAGCTCTTCTATCGATGATTTTTTTGTAAACCAAGATCTCATCGCTTCATCCTCGGCGCTTCTTATCGGTGAAAGCTCAAGATAACTAGAGTAGAATCCCAGTTCTCTCTCTACTATGAGGAGTGGTGTCCTCACCCTAACCTCCTTGTCAATGGCATAATCAAATCAAAATCAAAATATCGATATATTGAATATATTTTAATGATACAAGAAGATGATAGAAGTATGGAAGAGAGAAAGATAGTGATCATACCTCTGTGTATCTCCCCAATGGTGATCGATGATGGGTCCTCTGACCTCGAGGAACTCCCAAAGACCTCACTCTACGTTCATATCTTTTTGCGCCACGCTCCAAGAAAGGACCAAAAGACAATCGTACCAAAGTGAGGTGAGTATAGCTGACCTATGTGTGGCTCTGTGGAGGAGCTATCCGAAAATGAGAGCCGGTCCAAGTCCAAGCTATAGAAGCGACATAATAGCATGTCTCAGTGGAAGGCCCTAGTCTTCTTGACATCTACTATTCACTGGATGAATTGGTCATGAGTTGTATGAGAAAATCCAAAGCTGCAACATGATTGGGTTGGTAGCCCTCAATGATAACTAACCCAAACTTATAACACCACAACCGACGAATCTGAAAAAGTACTCGGTCGCTCTCAGTGTCCGTCTACTATAAAATAGTGAGGCTCTATCACTCTTATCGAAGCCATCGGTAAGATCAGTCTCTATCAAGTCAGGTGGCAAACCAACTGTAACCGGCTCGTGAACTAGCAAGAATCGATCCCTGACCAAGTGAGTTGCAAGAAGAAACGGGCGTATCCTATCTCAAAGGTAGATGATGCTCTGATTGAATAACTATGGGATATTCTCGCCTCGAAAAGTATGATGAATTTTCGAAACATGCATAGGTTCCATATGAAGGTGAATCCAAGCATATAAGTAATGCCAAGACAATGTAACATTACGGTACCAATGAATCGCCTAAATGCCCCAAAACTCAGAACTCTAGCTAAGCTGTTGGAGCTAATGAGATCCGCTCACCTCATTGAAATCCTGGCTAATAGAACAGGGCATATAGACCTCTCAATTGATAGCACAAAGATATAGCAAACCATGAACTAAGAGCAACTCCTCAAAATCAGATAGGAAGAGTAATGCATGGCGTAAAGAAGGCTCGTGTATCCTCGGACAAACTACGATGCGATACTAATCAAAAGGATCATGTAGCAATACATACTCCTCAGACAAAGCGTGCTCCTGCAAGAAACTCTGAATCCATGTACTCACGGGAAGTGTCGCTAGAATATCCTCTAAAGGTGGTGGTGGCTCAAAAGATCAATATAAGGCGGTGGCATGATTAATCTACCTGGGTCCGCCTGGTCGAAATAACTCCTCGTCGTGGAACACACTCCCTAGTGGTAACCAAACAGGGAGTCTAGTCATAAGTCCCAAAGTGTGATTGTCAACTCCTCAGCCTATCCAACATGTGTTTGCTATTGTCCCAAAACTCTCAGCAACTCGTAAGCTCAGGAATGCCACTAAAACCAGATATAGACGCATACACTGCCTCATAAATACTAGCTATCCGTAAGGTGTCTCTGTGAGCCCACAAGATGTTTCTAGCCCATGTAACGTATCCACAAGGAAGACTAGGGATCCTGCCAATGGATGAAACAAGTCTAACGAACTCGGCCGTAGGCACGGTGGCTCAGAAGTCTAGGCGTCTGCTCAATCTTGTCAGTAAAATATCACAATATCCGGCGACCTAGTTGTGCCATCCAGATTGTCCATTTTAATGGTAGCCACCCAATCTGCGGGATCCTCGAAGCAAGGAGTCAAAACACGATCAGTAGGGGATCGTGCAAAGAAACCCCTGTAAAATTCACGTCCTCTCAACATGTCAGTATGTTGTTCGATCTTATCCCTGATATCGGTATCTTCACGAGGATCATGTATATCAATCTCCAGCCAAATACCTTCTTGTTAAGCTCACTAGGAGACAAGTCGTCTGATCTCCTCCAAGTAAACATCCTCGCTAAATGATCGAGGAAACACATATAAGAATTGTGAAAGCATGATAACACATAAACAAAGAGAGAATAAAAGCTACACTAAGGAGTAAATTCGCAACAAATATCCATCATGCATCATATTTGTTGGGAGGCATTGACTCTCTTTGGTATCCCATTTTTTGAGAATAAAAAAAGAGAAAAAATAATAATAGTATGTAAATATATTTATACTATATATACATAAATATATATATAACATAGATACATTTATGTTATAAATATATTTATATATATATTATAAATATAAATAGATATTACATAAAAAAAAGAGAAAAAAATTACCGGTAGTATATAATAAGAAGAAAAAAAAAAGAAAAGCAAAAAAAAGAAAAAAAAATATTATCATTAGTATATAATAAAAAAAAGAGGAAAAAAATATTGCCGTTAGTATATCTAAAAAAGAAAAAAAAGAAAAAAAAGAAAAAGAGGCTTCACATATGCCCGCTTGGTCAAAATAAACCCGCAAGCTCAACTGATTCTGCCTCGGCTTCGTTTCTCACACAAGCGGAGGCTCTCATTCATCTCCTTAAAAAGAACTGTGAAATTCAGTTTCTTCGGCTCCTCAACCGCCCCTGTTGGTTTTCAAAACCCTTCCGCTTTGTTCAATTTCCCGTAACCGATCCTGCCTCTAATGCCGTCTCCTAAAGCCAAAACCGTTCCCTCCGAATCGCCCTCTCTCATTCGTTCAGTTGAGGAACCGTAAGCGTTCTTCTACCGATGGTTTTTTTGTAAACTGTAAGATCTCATCGGCTTCGTCCCCGAAGCGCACGTCCAAGCAATGCAGTTTGACAAGGTAGAGAAGCTCTGCCAGAAAACCCTTAAGATCCACTGAGAGCAGAGCGCGACAGCTTCCATCGAGGAGGCTGCAGATCGACATTTGATGGCTATTATCTGCGATGCCAAGGGTGACTATGACGAGGCTCTAGAGCATTTAGTGTTGGTCCTCATGGCCATGATTGCCAACGATCATGAGACTGAAGTTGCCTCCAGAGACGTGAGCATTGGCAACACCTACCTTGCACTTGGTCTTTACGATGAGGCCGTCTTCTCTTATCAGAAAACTCTTTCCTCCTAATCATTTGAAGAAGTTTCCATTCTACTTTTTCCTGATCTCCTAAGGCAGAAGTCTCCGGTCCTAAGGCAAAAGTCCCCGGATGCAACATGCCCAATGGCATTCCTCGTTAATTCGTCCTCTTACCTCTTCCTCTTTGGATTCTTCCACAAGGTGTTATATAGCGCACACACACACACAAAGAGAGAGAGAGAGAGAGAGAGAGAGAAGGAAGGGAATGGGGGATTGGCGTTCTTTCCGTTGAGTTGGCCTTCGTACGAGCTGGTGAGAGAACCAGTCTCAGATGATGATGATTCGCACAGGAGAATGTGGAGGATGCGGCTGCCGACGCGGCGGGGACGGAGATCGTAGCCGAAACTCGATGGCAGCGTCAACGCTGCATACCCATGGATATGTGGTTGATCTTGGCCATATGTATGAGTTGTTCATCGAACTTAGCATCCACCTACAAGTCAATCTTATGGGATATGATTACTCAGGCTATGATCAATATAGGGAAAGCCATCTGAGCAGAATACCTATTATGATATCGAGGTTGTTTATAAAAGCCTCATTAAAAATTATGGTGCAAAAGAGGTAAATATTGTCCCGTATGGGCAATCTGTTGGAAGTGGACCTACTCTCAATCTAGTAGTAAAGCTTCCATACTTAAGATCGGTTGTTTTGCACAACCCCATATTATCAAGTTTAAGAGTGATGTATCCTGTTAAACGTACATATTAGTTTGACATCTACAAGGATATTGACAAAATTCCATTAGTCAACTATCCTGTGCTTGGAGGAAGACGAGATGGAAAGAGCTTTGGTAACAAGGGATTTTATCAAGATGAGATGGTCACGCTTTGGAGTGCACACAATGGTGCTACCGCAATACATTCGGCAACAGAATCTCTTGTTCGCTCAACCCGCAACACCAACCTCCCATACGATTTAAAACTATGAGTCAAATTATTTATCGTTGTGGTTGGTTATGGATGTGTAAAGAAATGAATGTGAAAATTATACGTATATATGCTTTCATGCAGTTTGAAGGTCTATGTCGTGATGAGATGAAAATCGGCGTGTGTAAGACACAACTATTCATCTGAGTAAGCCAAAATGCTACCAAAATTTTTTGACTAAATCAGAATAAAATATAAGAGAAGAATATTTGCATATATATTTGCTTTAATCTGATTGAAAGGCCTCGTTATGCTCATTAAGTGATGAGATGAAAATCGAGGTGCTTTAAAACATCAACCGTCATGCTCATCGACGGGTAAAAAAACTTCGATGTAGCCCCTGCGAGGATAACGTTGGAATACTGCTGAAATGCCACCAGATCTGTAATTTTTTGTACAAGCAAACAAAATGCGACACTAAACTAAATGCTACACGAATGAAGAAGCTTTCCTTCAATATAAAAATTAAGGAACTTCATTCTAAATTATGATTTTCAAAATCAACAACAACAACAATAATCCTTAATCTCTCACTAGGTGGTCTACATGAATCCTTCGTCTCATTGTGTCATTATGTGTCAAATTATCATTTAATTCGTATACTAAGATCATTTTTATACATCTTAACCAAGTCTTTTTAGGTCTACCTTTCTTAACATAAGACAAATCTAATGCATCTACTCTCCCCAATGGTCATGACGGTCGACGCTTTATGTGACCATCTAAGTGATCTCCTAATCTTATCTACCATACTCCCTTTTCGAACATACTCATTTTGCATTCTATCTCTAAAAGCCACTCCATTCTCAATAATCAACTCTTTTTCTTACAATTGGTCTTACCACCATCTTAATTTTCCCTTTTTTTTCTTTATTAGGTGATGCATTCTCCATTTTACCCCATTCTCTCACCAACTCTTATCTTCCATCATTTTGACAATGAGCCTAAATATTTTATTATTTGATCTTTATTTGATTTTCCTTCACAAACTACCACAACTAAAATTCTCCATATATTTAGTTTTAGATCTACTTAACTTTTAGACTCTAAAGTTGACCTCTATAATTCAAGGACTCACATACATTTTCTTCACAGCAGACAATGTATGATGATCCAAGCTGAAATAGGAAAATATTTTGTCAATCCTCCTTGTGTTTGGACACAAGTACTTCAGTATACATATCCTTAATGACATAGAGATTTTTAAAATCAAAATCACTAGGTGAAATTAGCTATGCTATAAAAATGTGTCGGACATGAGATTTAAAGTACAAATTTTAATGTAAAGGTTGCCAAATTGAAATCAATTAAATATCAATATTAAAAATCTAATAAAATATTAGATCAATTTACAATGTCTTCTTCTCCACCGGATCTGCAATTCTTCGTACAAGCAGACAGAAGGCGACACTAAATTAAATGATGCACAAATGAAGGAACTTTCCTTCAATCCAAAAAATAAATAAAAAATTCATTCTAATAATAATGTTTAATGTCAATTGATTTCATTAATTAGATGAAATTATATAAAATTATAAATTTCTCATGTGCGACAGAGATTTCAAGTAAATTTTAATAATGTCACGAAAAGGCATATATTGGAATAAAAAAAATAAAATACAAAATCAATCTTATAATTCAAATACAAAATTACCTAAAATTACTATATACATGGGTAAACCTCTTTGAATGCTTAAATTCAACTGTTTGTGTATCTTTGCGGGTTGCTTCGTTTAGTCTTTGGTTAGAAAACCTAAAACCTATGATAAAAGTTTCAAATCTGAAATATAGAAATTGATTACATTGGGTGACTAGATCTAATCCTCATAGCGGCTAAACGAGTTAACGATCTAAAGCTCTTAAACATATTCTAATTAATCATTTTTAAGCAATAAACGCTTAAATAGAATTTTGTCATTAAAAGCTTAAATCAAAACTCAATCTATCCACCTTTCGCAGTCGTTTGTCGGGGGTGACAAATTAAGAAAACTCTAGCTCAAAGGAGCCAATGTCAAATCAAGTATTCTGCTATGTTCACTCAATCAATCTCTGAGGGCGTGACCCGTGATTTGTGTGGCTTGACCAATTTCTACAAGCGTCCACCCTTCGATCGGTGGTTTGGCGGTCGAGCTCCATTATATTATGCGATCGTATCCGTATGCTCCCAATGGCTTTGCCCTTTGAGCTGTGAATCATAGGGTATACTTGATAGGACAAACAGTCCTCTGTTAGCTAAGGTAGATTTAAAATTGTCTCCTTAGACAAACACCACCCGAGGTTTACAAGGATTTCTTGGACGACGTAACTCATGTGTTGCTGATAAGGATCCTTCGATCAAGTTGGGTCCACTACCTCCTCTGACTAAGTAGAGTGGGGACCGCGACTGCCTGGGATGACGGAACCATGGGATCTAGATCGGGCACGTCATCATTCCCCCAATCATCCGGTTTAAGCTAAAATTGTGAATTTCATAAATTTAAATTCTGAAACTCTACATGCTGCTACTATACGCTATGCATTTAGCGATCTAATGACTAGTCGAAAGTTCTCTCACTTATTGGGAGGTAATTAACTATACTTTGCATAGGAAACGAACTAGATTTAAAGTCCTCACCAAATGAGGACGAAATCTCTGGATAGTGTCTTATCTACTATTCCATTTGCCTTCTGAAAGTTACACCGACATCTTCAAATCACATTCTCTTTAATTCAATAATTGTCGAGAGGTCAGTGACGAATTTTCGGAGCCCGCAAGAGCTAATGACATAGCAATTCAAAATAGTCTTAAAATAATAAATTTCTCTTTCGTACTCCATTGATCTAATATCTACATTATTAGCATGATGGTAAATAGCGGTGGTGGCAAGTATAGTGTTTGAGGAGCGAAAGTGCACAATTGAAAAGGCGTATGGTTAACGTCTATCCTTTGATAGGTCGTGTGTTTATTATTTAGGTAATTAAAAATTATATTTGATTTTTTTAAATAAGGCAAGATGGGCATCACATAATGTGAGACGTAAATCTCACATAGCACTGATGAGGCATAAGCCTCATTATGATTTTTTCAAAAAAAGCATTAAGGTGAGTTTTCAAATGACTTTTATTATGCAATTTTAAACAAAGATACGTAGCACAACAAGATTAATTTTTGTTGTTATCTATGTAAGCCCAAGTGAAAAATGAAAACCAACACACAAAACATTCATATAAGTTTTAATCAAGGCCAATATCTAAATTGAAGGGCTTTTTAATGTAAAGTTATATATATATATATGTGTACATAGTTTACATGCTTTATATTATTAATTTGATAGGTTTACATATTACATCACAACAATCAATCAATTCTTCAAGTGTAACAAAATATCACTATCTTGGTCATTTTTTTGTCAACTTACAATATATGTTGGTTAGAAGTTGTACTTGATTGTGAGAACTATGATAGTTTATAAAAGCCTATAAATTTACTTCAATTTGTGAAGGTGTTAAAGAAGATAATTAGGTTTTCTTATTTTCCGAGAACAAATGGAATCTTCGTAAACTAAAGAAAACATAGTCGGAGAAACGTTAACTAGTCAATTAATATTAGCAGAAAACATAAATGTTGAAGAAATCACAACTTACTAGTAAATGAAAGATGGGATCATATTGTTCACCTAAAGGGATGGCGAACAAAAGCACACTACATTTGGAGCTCAGTAATTTGGGGTAAAATGTTTCCTCAACTTGAGGAGATCAAGATGAGATTGATGTTGCATCATTAGCTAACCACCTAGTAGGCAAAGACAACATCATGACAAAGAGTCATGACTTTGGGCTAGAATGTTGGAGTGGAGGTTGACAACTCCCTCAACATTGGGGTCAGAACCCCTATCATTAACAAGAACATGTGGAATATGCAAACACAAGATTCTTATATTTGTAATCTAATCAAAGCAAAGAGTGCAACAAGAAGACTTATTTTTTTAGGCTATTAATAGGCTAAAATTGAAGGACATGAGCTTGAAAAAAAGCTTTAGAACATATGCCAGCATTACATTTTACCTCCACCAACACAGTTTCTTTCCTGCATTTATACTGTTAGCATTTAACTTAGAATTAGTTCTATCTATGTTGTTTGAAAGAGAATGATTCATATCTATCATCTATCTAAACTGATTAATCTATTACTTTCATGTGCAGCTGGTTATCTTAGGTTGATTAACGAGATGAAGGAATTGATTGAAGGGGCTGGGAAGAAGTCTTACACCCTAGTCATGGGAAGACCCTAACTCTGCCAACTTTCCAGAGGTAATGAGAGACTTAAACTGAGCAATATTCTATATGTAAGCCACCTTATTCTAGTGGTTGAGATCTTATGCTTTCAATTAAGTGGCATTGGGTTCAAAGCTTGCATATGCATTGTGTGTGTGAGTTTGTGATTAAATTTGTTCATATGTCCCAAAAAAGAATAATATTCTTTGACTTTTGATCAAGCATTTATTGATCTTTTCAACAGTGTGATGTTTTTGTCTACGTCTCTTGTGCACAAACTGCTCTCTTCGATAGCAAAGATTTTCTGGCTCCAGTTATAACTCCTTTTGAAGCAATGTTAGCTTTTAGTAGGTATGCTCCTTTCTGATGTAGAAGTTCAGAATCATTGTTGTCATTCTTCACTCTTTTTTGGCAATGCTCATTCCTGCTCACTGTGAAGAGTTAACTGCTGCGATGTTCTACTGGATTTTATATGTCAGTCATGTTTTCTATGTTGAAGTTCTCCCTCCATTCTACTCTTTCTCCAAATCCTACTCATTCTTTTGCAGGGGAAAAGAATGGACTGAGAATATGTGCTGGTGACTTGAAGATCTCTTCACCTGAAGGTGTCAACCACATTCAAGAAGCTCGGTTCTCATTTATCAAAGGTGCTTACATGGAAGATGTTCAGCCTCATGGTATTTTCTTCAAATTGTGAACTTTCATTTGTTGTTTCTCTTCTTTCTGTTGGCTCAATACAAAGTTTTTTTATTATTATTAATTTTATTTTGTAACAATTCTTTCAACATTTGAAATTTCATCTGTAATTTTCATGTAATTCTTGGTGGTTAATCTGTGCTTTTTTGCTTTGCTACATGTTATTGATTTGTCTGGTAAACATATATACTAAGATGATCAAGTCTTCTATTTTGGCAGAAGTTGAAGGCCAAAGATGATGGAGTAAGGTGGCTCTGAGCTCGATTATCTGATTCAATTTTATTCAATGGATCGGCTCGATCCGGCGTCTTCTTCACAGCTCGTTCCTTCAAGGGTCTCAAAATACAGTATGATAATCCATCTCCCCCTTCGTACCTCATTGGCAGAAGTGGTAGAGCAGCTGGTTATGTTGATGAGAAAAAGTCAAGAGAATAGTTCATCTTCAGTGTTCTAGCTCATGAATCTGCTTCAGAAATCTGAAGAATTTTGTGTAAAAGGTAATTTGAAAGCCCAAGATTGTAGTTTCTGAGTTAAGTTATTCTCTTAAAGATTGTATTTGGGGCTGTTTACTTTTGGTTCATATTGTATTTTTTTTGTTTTCAGTATTTTGAGGATTGTACCCATTTTGATGTAATATTATTTTATAGTTCATTATCAATTGTGGAAAGATCTGTTCAGATATGTTTCATTTGGTGATATAAAAGTAAAATAAATGAGGATTTTAATTTTTGTGTTTGATATGGTAGTAAAATTTTAAATATTTGAATACATTTGAAAATTAATGTATTTGAATTTGACGATTTGGGTGAATTTTAAATACACGATAATATTTTGTACGCCACGGTCATGATTGTTTTATTTTAATCATAGTAGTTACCGTACTCATTAACCCTAAAGGTATTTTACATTTACATTAATTCTACTAAATAGGAAAAATAAAATAAATTTATGTATTTGTAGAGTTTTCAATTAAATAATTTTAAAGTAATTCAATATATTATATTTATTTTATATATATATATTTTTTCATTTTTTTTTAGGCATCCAAACAACCCTTAAGCCAAAAGTTTGATTTATTTTTTAAGAGTATTTACATGCATATCATATCATTCTTATATTTACATATCTAACATCTAAATATTAATATTTACATAAATAATATTTAAAACTTTTAATGTTATATAAAAAAAATATCATAATCATTAATTTTTTAAAAATAAAATGTAATTTCATACATAAAAAAATAGTATATTTGTAAATGTCAAAATTTAGATGTTAGATATATAAATATATAAGTCTTTTTTTTTTTTAACATCATGATATTATGAACATCAGTAAATCAAAAATAATCCAAAAGGCTTTTGATATAAGTCATTGAACATGAATTTGTGTACTTTAACACCCCATAATTTTCAATTTTAATTTGAAAATCAAAAGCTTTGTTCCATACATCCATTATAAGCATGTTATTAAATTATTTTTAAACTTTAAACTTTAGAGCATATAAAAGATTCTTAATTCAAATAATTGTTTTAGTTAGAGAAAAGTTAGTCATTAATATGAAAATAAAGGTTAAACATATAAAAGAAGATATAATTATTATTTCATTTTCTCTCTTTTTTTTATTATAGGAGTTTAAATAGAGATTATAACTTATTATTATAAAAATTTATTTTCTTGCTAGGATATAAAATGTTAAAGAAGCTGTAGAGCCGCCCTTACATTCAGAGTGCATTTGAGGCGGTATTCTAGCTGCGGTGCGGTAGGTGTTTGATAAATTGTGATGGAGTTGTGTTTTAAAAAATTTGTTTTGAAAAATTACGTTTTTAACTTGATTTGGCCAAGTGTGATGTAATTTGACTTTTTGAAAATAATTTTTTTTTTAGTGCTCACCACAACTTCTTTTAGAGTGTGTGCATATTTAAATAGAAAATCCAAATCAAACTGAAGTATTTTCTAATTTGAATCGGTTTCAAATTGTTAATATGAATTTGATTTTAGGTTTATTTTTTTTTTATTATGGATGGTTCATGATTTTCTTAATCCAAAGAAATCGCTTAAACTAACTATTAAATTGGGTATTATTGAGGCGTTGCCCATGCCGTCTGCTCTTATTATGTAACTCGACGGGTTGAGGTCAAGTCCACAAATCCCTAATTTTCATTCTTTGCCTGCTCAAAACTAAGTGCATGCCCTATTCTCTTCTCTTTTTCTTGTTTTTGTTCTGCTCCCACGACCCGCCCTGCCTCACTCCATCTTGTCTAATCCGGTATCTCTCATTCTCTGAATCTCTTCTTTCTCTGCTCTTCTCGCCTCTCAACTTCTCGGTGAATTGGTTGTGTTTGCTGGATTGTTTTGGTGGCCGGTTAGCCTGATGGCTTTCTTGTTGGGTTTGTTTATTTTGTTAGTTTCCTGATTAATTTGGTGGTTACTTGACTTGATTGACTTTGGCTTCTATGCCCTTTGGGGTTGTGGTTTTCGGTGGATTGGTTGTGTTTCTGATTGCTTGGGCGGTTAACTTTGCTTTGGGTATATCTGTTTTGTTATTTTATTGATTCTAGAAATTTGGTGCGTTCAGTTGGCTATTTTCATTAGGCTTCTATGCCATTTGGGTGGTAGTTTCTCAGATTGGTTGTGTTATTTGGATTATTTTGGTGGCCGCTTGATTATGCTTTGCTTGTTGGGTTTGTCTATTTTGCTTATTTCGATTTTGATTTGATTGTGCTTCTTGACTCAGCTTTATTTCTTTGGCTTCTATGCCCTTTGGGGTGGTGGTTTTCGGTGGATTAGTTGTGTTGTTTGGATTGCTTGGGTCTTGGGTTCTGTTGGGTTTGTCTGTTTTGTTGTTTTCTTGTTAAATTTGGTGGCTTCTTCTGGAGTTCAGTTGGCAATTTTATTTGGCTCTTCTATACCATTTGGGTGGTAGTTTCTCAGTGGATTAGTTATATTGGCAGGATTGTTTTGGTGGTTGGCCTGCGGATAACTTTGCTTGTAGGTTTGTCTTTCTTTGGTTTCTTGATTACGTGATTTTGGTTGCTTCTTGACTTTGATTGGTTATATTTCTTTGGTTTCTATTCCTTTGGGGTGAGTTGGTTATATTTCATACTTGACTTTGGTTGACTATATTTTTTTTGGCTGAGAGTGATTTGTTTCATGCAGTAGTACTAGTATTCATTTAAAATGATTATATCAAATGCTTAATGCTATTTTGTTGGAGGATTGTTTCATCTTTGCTTTTTTGTGTGGGATAATAGTCGACAAGATTTAATTACTTGTGGATATGAAGGAACAAATTTATTGGTTTCAAATATTTTGAGAAGAAAGTTTTTTGAGGTGTTGAGATGGAGAAAAGCTTTGAGGTTTTCATTGAACTAATTTCATTTATGTGACAAGTTGGTTTATTTAGGATAAATGCTTGATGCATGAGCCTTTACTAGTACAAGCATATTTTTTTTTTGGTTTATGTATTTGATTTGCTAAAGCTAAGTAGGATATATGCCTATATTCATGTTATCAATGGTTTTTATTGAACTAAAATAATTCAATATTATTATTTTTAGTCTCATTTAACTTATTTGTTCTTGATCTCATCATAGTTTGATTATATCTCATTATGGAGAGAGCTCAAACATGATTGGTTCTTCAAAAAATCAAATACCTATCAACCAAGATAATGCCCATTGTGTTGCAAGTGCTTCTAGTAGTCATCAATTTAAAAAAAATAAGAAAGATAATCCGACTAAGATCGATGTTTGGGATCATTTTACTAATTTTAATAGTTCCAATGGAGAAAAATGAGTAAATGTAATTTGAAGACTTATCATAGTAATACAAAGCTTAATGGTACTATAACTTTATAGACACATCTTTCTATATGTCAAGAATCCTCATAACATGAAAAAAAAATTCCACTAGTATTGCAACTTAGAAAGGTAAACAAAATACTAAGGTCTTCAAGCTTGGAGGTTTTATCAAGAATTTATTGGAAAAGCTTTAACATCCATGATAATTATAGATGAGTTACCATTTAAACATATTGAAAGATATGAGTTTAAATATTTTATGTCTCAGTGTTGCCCAATGTTTCGAATACCTTCTCGATGGACACTCACTTGTGGTTGCTTTCAATTTTATTAGATGAGAAGAATGCTTTGAAAAAAATATATTATGAGATTCAACTAGAAGGGTTTGCTTGACAACTAACACATGAACATCAATTTAGAGAATTAATTGTATGTGTACCATGCACTATATTGATAAAGATTGAAAATTGAATAAGAGAGTCATTAATTTTTGTCTCATATATAATCAGAGGTGAGATTATTGGGAAAGAGGTAGAGAAATTTTGATTGATTGGGGTATTAATGCGATTTATAATCATAGTTGATAATGCTAGCTTTAATAATGGTATTATCAATCATTTGCGAGAAAAAATTTATAAACGAGAGGAAGTGTTCACTATAAGTTCTTACATATGAGATGTGTTGCATATTATAAATTTTATTATTCAAGATTGAATTAAGAAGGTTAGCAAATCGTACATTGTGTTAGGACAATAGTGAGGTACATTAGACAATCACCATCAAGACTTAAAAAGTTCAAAGAATGCATTGAAATTGATACAAAAAAAGCTTGTTTTTGGATGTACCAACAAGGTAGAATTCTACATATTTGATGTTAAACTCGATAATTGTTTCAAAAGCTACTATGTTGTGTTTGGATATGTATCCGCTTGAAGGGGTTAATTTGGCACGTAATAAGGTTTGCTATTATATATTTTATGATTGTAAGATGAAGATGATTGGCGAAATATGGATAAAATTGCTTCGAGGTAAAACAAAAAATTGTTGAATGTCATAATGATCCAAGGGATGGTGGGAGAAAATACATGATGGTTGAGAAGTTCAAGAGACATAGTTATGGGAGAGATGATCTTGAGAGTAAAACAAATACTTGGCTAAAGACTCTTAAGTTATGCAAGATGATTTTGGAATTCTAACATGGTGGAAGGTTATTGCTAGGTTTCCTATCTTATCTCGGCTCGAGATATTTTGGTTCCAATATCAATTGTAGCCAGTCTACTTTTAGCACTTGTGGTCATGTTCTAGATACTTTTAGGTGCTCCTTATCTCCAAAGATAGTGCAAGCTCTTATATGTGCCCAAGATTAGATGAGAGCAAAGTGGACAAGTGAGTCAATGTTGAGAACATTCATGATATTGATAAATTTGATGAATGTATAATAATATCTTTGTATTCTTTGATACATATATTATTACCATAACTAATTATGTATTAATACTTTTTTAGATGTATCAAGGCTGATGATTCAACATTTTTAAAGTATTAGAGGGTTACGATAATTGAAGCATATATGATATATGTCTTAACGTTTCCACTATTGATGGCCTTTGTGACATTTCTAGCTAGTACTTGTTGACTAAACACTATCAATCTTGTCTTAACATGTCACATTATTTTCTTTAATTATGAGTCTCATATACTATCCTTTAGTTCTTGTTGTTACTGTTGGTTTATGTTTTTTTGTTTGCATTTGGGTTCTATGCTTTCCTTTCCTTTGTTTCCTTGTGGCCATTTCTTGATGTGTGGTGTTCATGGTTGTTTGGTTTCTCCTGTTTTTTGGTTGTGGTGGTTGGTTGGTTCCTTTGTAGCTTCTTCCTTTGATTGGTGGTTATTTGGGCTATGATGACTTTGATGTTTTATTTCATTTACTATGATAGCATATATGTGATTGTAACCCTTATATTTAGAGTTTGGATGCTCACATATTCTGCTGCTCTTAGTGATTTTCTCTTTTCTGATTGAGCCTGAGCCTGGTTGGTGGTTATTTAGTCTCTCTTTTGTTTCTTTTTTGTAATCATTTAGCTCATTTTAGTTTCCTTTTGCAAGTTTATTTTTTGCAAGTCTTGCTTGGTATGTTCTTAGTTGTGGTGTCATCATATCGTATGTTAATGTAAGATGAATTTGGTATTTTTTTTGAATTGGTAAAGGTGATTTGCTATTATTTAGTCCTGTTTGGACCTACTCCTATTTTGTGTTGCTGACTGCTGAGCCTTTTTTCATGCTAACTCATTTCTTTTTTTGTTTTTTATGGGCTGTGGTATCTTGAACCCGTTGGCTATTGTGTGATTATCATACTAGCTCTTTGTTGGTTATTTGGTCTATTTGGTGGTTCTTTATCTGTTGTGTTTTGTGGCTCTTGGACTTGGTTGTTTCTATGTTTCTTTTGGTTGGTGCATGTGTTTCCTTTGTTTGGTGGTTATTTGGGCTATGATGGCTTTGATGTTATGTTTCCTTTGGTTGGGGTTAATTGAGAATTTGTGATATCCTTGTTGTTGACATGATGTGCAGCTTGGATGGTTGGTTTCTTGTTTCTTTTATGTTTCCTTTGGTAGGGCGTGTTTCCTTTCTTTGGTGGTTATTTGGGCTATGATGACTTTGATGTTAAATTTTCTTCACTATAGCTAGTATTATATGTAATTGTAACTATTCTATATGAAATTTGAATGCTTACATATTATGTTACTCTTAGTAATTTTTTGACTGAGCTTGAGCCTTTATTTTTACAAATTTACCTTAGCTTTTAGTCTCTCTTTTATCTCCTATTTCTAATAAGTTAGTTTTTTAATTTTTTTTCACAGTATTCTTGCAGGTCTTGGACTCTTGAGATTATTTTCAATTCAATTTCAACTTTGATTATTTTTGTGCTTTGTACATTTGTAATTATTATAAATTGAGGACTTGGAGAACTATATGTTTTTTTGAATTAGAATTGTCAATAGTTCATAATTGTCACATTGCCTATTAATGCAAACCTTTGAAATTCTATAGAGTTATTGTTGATTTTTATATTTATTTTAGTTGATGCTAGCTTTTAATATATATGCAATCAATTTTAATTTAAAAATATTTTGTTGTTTTAAATATGCCTCAATATAGAAATAAATTACCCTTTTAAATCATTATTTTTAGTAGCTTAATTTATAGGTATTTAAAATTATTATGATCATACTATTGTTACAATTTTAAAATGATTTTTTGGAGAATCTCTTATTATTATTATTATATATTTTTGGATTTTTTTTAACTGAACCGAAAATTTAAAATTTTTTTTGGATTGGATTGGTTTGGATTATATTAAATATTATATGGATTAGATTTTTGGATTATGGATTCCAAACCGAACGGATTAGCAAATTAGAGAACCGATCCGTCAATCCAACGAATGCATAACTTCTTTAGGCAGTAATTTTTTTGCAGCAACTCTAACATTATTTTTTTAGCACAATTACAAATAGACCCAAAGTTTTTAGATTATTTTTCTTTTTTAGATCATATCCCTCTCCTCTTTGTTCTTATTTCTCCTTTTTCTTTCTTACTTCATATCATAAAATATATAAACACAAAGCAATTATTTCCTTATATCATGCTTAGTAGGTAATAAGTTTGAATATATTAGATAAATGATCGTAGGTGTTATAATGTTGTTGCTTATTGTAGGGATGTCATTTGAATTGATGGGTGGTTGGTTCGACAAATTGACCAAACCCATAATTATATATATATATATATATATATATATAATATAATATATAAATATATATATAATTAATTTAAAATCAATGATGATCAAACATCATGAAGAATTCTTACATAATTGTTTGTCTCCTACAATGATGAACATATTATATATGACTTACATCAAAGAGATAGCTAAACATAAGAGCTATACATCCAATTAATGAGTTATAAAACAACTTTTTACAACTTATTGATTGCTACACATAAATTAACCACATTCAATAATTATTTCATTTATTGACACATGCAATTTAAATCCTTAGTGCCCATGAAAATAGCTCACCACTATTATTTTTTTAATTAAATTCATTGTTCTTGTCCAAGAGTGGGCGACATGAATGCGATTTAATAAATAAATTCATATATGTTGCACTATTTTTGGTCAAAATAAATAAATAAATAAATAAATATATATATATATATATATATATATATATATATATATTAAAATAAATAAGTATATATATATGCATTAATAATTAAATAAATAAATAAATAAATTTTTAATAAGTAAAAAATAAATAAATAAATTTTTTTTTTTGCATATTTTTTATATACATTAATAATTAAATAAATAAATAAATAATTTTAATAAATAAATAATTATATATATATATATATATATATATATATATATATATATATATATATATATATATATATATATAATATATATCATTGACTAAAGATGGATTATTATTTATTTTTTTTATATATTTATATTTTTTATATTTTTTGTTATTATTATATATTTATTTTTTTTTTAATTTATAAATCTTCATAATTTTTAATAACTTTGATATTATAAATTAAGAAAATAATATATAAAAGTTATTAAAAATTATGAAGATTTATAAATTAAAAAAAAAAAAAGAAAAAAAAAAGAAAAATAAATAATAATTCATCTTTAATCACGCATTGAAATATATATGCATTAAAATATAAAATATAAAAAAATATTATATTTATGCATTAAAAATAATAATATAAAATATAAAAAATATAAAATATAAAATAAAATATAAAAATATAAAATAAATAATAATAATACCAAAAAAAATATAAAATATAAAAAATATAAAAATATAAAATAATAAAATATAAAATATAAAATAATATAAAAATATAAAATATAAAATAATATAAAAATATAAAAAATTATAAAAAATCTAAAAATAATAATAATAAAAATATAAAAATATAAATATAAAAAAAAAATAATTTATCTTTAATCGTGAAATATATATGCAATAAAAAATTATATATATATATATATATATATATATATATATATATATATATATATATATATATATATATATATATATATATATATATATATATATATATATATATATATAAAAAATTTATTTATTATTTATATGCAAATAAAAAAATTTATTTATTTTTATTAATTTATTTAATTATTTAATATATATATATATTTAATTTTAATTAATTAATTAATTATTTATTTATTTATTTATATATAAAACAAAAAAGCTAATGTCAGACGGAAATAGAAAAAGATGTCTAAATTGTTAATTAAGATTAATAATATGCCTATTTTAAAAATTTTACTTATTCTAATGAGCAGTCCGGAAATAGAAGAAGTTCTTATTTTATTTAGCGTTAAGTTAGTCCAAAATGAACTTTCATATACAGATCATATTTTTTAGAATTAGAAAATAAAAAAAGTATTTTAAAATTACATAAGATGAGTTTAAAAATTATTTAATGTGCTTTAATGAAATTATTCTTTAATTTTTAAATTCATTCTCATATAATTTTCCTTTATATGTCTTAGTTATTCTACCATATATATTTTTTTTCATAAAAATATAAAAAAGTATATTTTTTTAAAATAAAATTAAGTCAACACAAGGAAATATCTTTCACTATTTTTTTTTTCATAAATAAAAAAAAAAAAATAACACAGTTCAGGCGAAAAAACAAGAATACAAATGCTATAAATTGCACCACCCTTCAGCTGCCATAAACACACACAATGGCCGGAGCAACACAGAACCTCCTCGCATCCGTCCTCTTCATCGCCGGCGTAGTTCTCTCCGCCGGCGGCCTCGCCGCCGCTCAGAACTGCGGCTGCGCCGACGTGGTATCCCAGCAATTCTTCGACGGGTTGACGAACCGGTAATTGTGAAGCCAAAGGCTTCTACACGAGGCAGGCGTTCATGGCCGCTTGGCAGAGCTACTCGGACTTCACAGGGCGGCTCTCCTGATGACTCTAAAGAGATCGCCGCCTTCTTCGCTCACGTGACCCATGAGACCATCAGTAAGGACCTAATTTTAATAATAAAAAAATGGTGTTAAAATATGGCAAAATTTTTAAATTAAGCATCTTTTAAACTTTAATTAATCGAAATAAAAAAATTTCAAAATAGCGTTGACTGTATGTCCACAGTCAACGCCAACTAGTCGCTAGTGTCTAAAATATTATTTTTTTTAAAAAAAAAAGAAATTTACATACATATCACACAATTCTTATGTATTTACATATCTAACATCATAGAAAATATTTTTTTTTTAAAATAAGAATTTACATATATATCACACAATTCTTATTTATTTACATATCTAACATCAGAGTAAGCATAAAATATTTTTTTTATTTAAAAAAAGGGAATTTAAATACATATCACATAATTCTTATATATTTATATATCTAATATCTAAAATTAGATATTTACTTATCTAATTTTTTTTATGCTTAAAAAGATGCATTTCATTTTTAAAAAGTAAATAAAGTGATATTTTTGATGTGACATTGAAGATTAGAGTGTTATATATATAAAAATTGAAGTTTGGATGTTAGATATATAAATACATAAGAATTACGTGGTATTTATATAAATCCTCTCAAAAAATACAAATTTTATACCTCAACTTTAATTTATCTTTTTTTAATAAATATCTAAATTTTATATTTAAAATATATTTATTTTTATATACATAAAAAGATAAATTTTATTAAAATTTAATAATCTTTTTTTATATAAAATTAAAAAAATTTATAATATTTATATAAATATAAAATTTTAAATTTAAATATATAAAAATACAAGAATAAAGTTCTCTGTATAAAATTAAAAGAATGAAGTTCTCTGTTAAATAAAAAAAAAGATTATTAAATTTTAATAAAATTTATCTTCTTATGTATATAAAATAAATATATTTTAAATATAAAATTTAGATATTTATTAAAAAAAAAGTAAATTAAAGTTGAGGTCTCTCAGTAAAATTATAAAATTTGTATTTTTTTGAGGGGATTTATATAAATATCACACAATTTTTATGTATTTATTTATCTAACACCTAAATTTTATTCACTTTTTAAAAATAAAATGCATCTTTTTAAGCATAAAAAAATATTAGATAGTAAATATCTAATTTTAGATGTTAGATATGTAAATACATAAGAATTGTGTGATATGTATGTAACTTCCCTTTTTTTCAATAAAAAATATTTTACGGTGATGTTAGATATGTAAAAAAAAAAGAATTGTGTGATATGTATGTAAATTCTCCTTTTTTAAAAAAAAAAAATATTTTCGGCCAAAAAAAATATTTTATGCGCATGTTAGATATATAAATATATAAGAATTGTGTGATATGTATGTAAATTACTCTTTTTTTAAAAAAAAAAAATACCTGGCGACTGAAATTTTTTTTTTATTAAGCTTATTTTGCTAATTAAAATTTAAAAGGTGCTTAATTTAAAAATTTTGCCTTAAAATATTAGGGATTTACATACATATCACACAATTCTTATGTATTTACATATCTAAATATTCTCATAAATTTTCTATTAGAATGATATTATTTTAATTAAATATATTATTAATTTAAGGATTTACACACATCTCATATATTTATATATTTAATATCTAAATTTTAATATTATATTAAAAATGTCATTATCATTTACTTTTTTTTAAGCAAAATATATATTTCAAGTATAAAAAATATTAGATAAATAAATATCTAATTTAGAGTGTTAGATATGTAAATAAATATAAATTATGTTGTGTATATGTAAATCTTTTTTGAATTATTTTTAATATAATCAAATTATTAGATAAAAGTAACTGAGTTATTATTTAAAATTAATAATTTATTAGATATTTATAATATTTTTCTATGATTATGTTTTAAATGCCTAAAAATTTAATTTATTATCTAATAGTTTAATTATTTTTGGAATATAATATGACAAAAATATATGTAATAAAAATAATTTTATTTTAATATTAAATAGAAAAGATATCACAATTTTTTTTTTTGCTATTTTGTTATAAATTTTATAACAAATATCTTTATATTTTTTTTTGTTTTTATTTAAAAATTGAAATAATGTAAATTTGTATAATTTAAGTATGATAGAAATGACACTTATTATATTCTTAAATGAATTTGACCATTTTTAAAGTTATAATGAATTTTATTTTTTTATATATTTTTGATTTATTATCAATAGTTTAAATTATTTATTTAATCTGAATTATGTGTTTAACTATAAGCAATGATTTATTTTATTTTATTTTTCATGAGCACTTAGCTACTTTTTTAAAAATATTTTCTTTTAACTAAATTATATATACAAAAATGATAAAAATGTGTAATGTGAACAGACATGTGTTACAAAGAACAAGGAGATAAATCCAATCCATGCTGTGACTCAAGCTCTCAGGAGTATCCATGTACCCAGGGAAGACGTATATATGCGGCCCCTACAGATCACTTGGAATTATAACTATGGTCCTGCCGGCAAAGAAATCGGTTTCGATGGCCTCAACTGGCCTGAAGCTGTCAGTACTGATCCCATCATCTCCTTCAAAACTGCGCTCTGGTTTTGGATGGGCGTGCATGGGATTAAAGCTTCGGCGCCACCATTCGAGCCATCAATGGCGACGTTGAGTGTGGAGGCGGGAATCAGGGAGCAGTGGGTCATCGAATCGACCTCTATGTAGGTTACTGTAATCAGTTCGGTGTGTCCCCAGGCGACAACCTTGGTTGCTAGAAATTGGCTTATATAATTATGGTGCTTTATTATGTTGTGGGATGGAGATAGTTTTATTTTATGATCATGGGTTATAATCACGAGGCATTATGAGTATGTTTTATTGTATTTTATGGAATGAAATAATTAAAAGTATCAGCACTCTTGATTGAATATTTCTTCATCTCATTACTATTCATTTTTTTTTCATCTCGAACCCACACTATACCTTGGATCGGGTGATCTGCCTCTCCTCCAAACTTTTATTGCACATGCTAATCCATTCCATCTATATTCATCATTTTCCCTCACAGCCTACATAGAAGCATTTGCATATTATCATTATGCATGTGCTTGGTCAAGATATTATTCATCACCATATTATTATCATGGTCAACCTAGCTATCATAAATCCTTTTGTTATCCCTTGTATCGTCCACACGAACAAATACTTGCCCAACATATAAGTAGGGAATTATAAAGCTACTACACATGAGTATAGAAGTATATTAAATCTTATAGTGATATGCAATACACAAAAGAAATATATTCACACACACACACACACACACACACACACACACACATATATATATATATATATATATATATATATATATAGAGAGAGAGAGAGAGAGAGAGAGAGAGAGAGAGAATTTACATGTATACACACAATTCTTATGCATTTTCATATTCAACGCTGAATCACCTAAAGTTTAATATTTACAAATATATTAATTTTCACTCTAAAAAACTAGTGATGGTGCTTACTTTGACGTAAGATGTATATATATAACTTGTAAGTATCAATAAATATTTCTTATATTGCATTTATGACTAAATTAGAAGGGACTTTGAGTCTCATTGCTTATTGTAGAGACTTGAGTGACATGTAAAGGATAAATTGGATTAGGTTACATGCATGTAATTTGGGGATTTCTATAGTATATAAAAAAGAGATAGCATAACAAATCAAAGTATTTCTAACTATGAAGCATTGACGCTTCTTTCTATACTAACTACTCAATTGTACACAGACAATATATGAAGAATGATAGGTATAACTTTATACATGTAATTTTATTCTATTTTTTAATTGAGTTTATATTACTTAAAAATATATATCCTACAAATAGATCTTACTATAATGGAGTCGCACATGCATATAAATCATAAGCAAGTTATCCATTAATGGGTAGACAACATATCATAGAGCATTGACATAATTATGAATACATTATAACATGTGTCTTAATAAGTTAATATTTGAAAATTCTCATGAATGTTAATTTTTACTAGCTTTATACATGCATTGAAAAGATATATATATATATATAAAGCTTTCATGTAAAGAGATGCTTGAGTGTTTATCTCAATAATTATAATATAAAATGTGAATGCTAATCCTTGGGAAAAATTACATGGGAGAATTTATGGATTAAGCCCACATAAGATAATTTGTTCCACTATTTTGACCATGTAAAGGATGAGCTTTAAGAGAGTGACTTCAAGTAGCTACTTTGACTACATATCTAAATGATGAGTTATATGTGTTGATATTATAGTATAATTAATAGATAAGTCTTCAACATGCCACAATACTATAATCGAACCTCCATCCATTTAACCATTCAAAACTCAAATCTCAAAGTTATCAGATTCTATTAAGCACACTTCCATTATTCATCAAAATAACAACTATTATAAAATGTATGTGCTAATGATAGTTTGATACATGAAACCAAGCAGTATAACTTGACCTCCATGACTAACCAACATGATATATGCTTAAACATGCCAAGCATATGTATATAATCCACCTCTAATAAATGACACTCACTATCTCCTCAAGTGAAATTTGTCTAGCTCAACTCTAAATCATTTGTTTTAGTTTATTAACACATGATCACATGTCACTATCCACCATGGAGTTATTCTTAAGGGAATACTAGTACTTATAAATAATAATTCTTCATTTCATATTTTAAGATGGATCTCATTTATTATTCTACTAGTACACATGATCACATGTCACTATCCACATGTCACTATCCACGTGTATTTTTTTGGTTCAACGGTTATTGTTTATTGACATGCGCTTGAAAAATGTTTGATATCGCTCAGAAAATAGTTTCATATAGGCTCAGGTAGTTGCATTTATTATGCTTTTTTGCAGGTACTCAAGTGAAGTCAATTAATTCAACCTATTTGGAGTTTATTTACCGCATGCCATTTAATTTTCATTCATGTTGAACAGCCTTATTCTAATGAAGTGACAATTTTGTTTCTTGTATTTATCTTAACATGATCAATTATTCTTATATTCTTGATACTTTTTACATTATAACTTTTTATAATTGAACATATTGTGCAATGCACCATGATGGTCCGACAGACCTTGCAGAGCTCATTCACCATTTGCAAGTAAGGTTAGATAGCCCAAAGTCTCTAAATTTTACATTTATTACATGCAGAACGACTACATTACCAGCGTTCTTTGTTTTGGAAAGCCTCGATTGATGTGATTGACTGTGTGCAATCTTTACATCATCACCTATCTACAAACAATAAGCCTATTTTGGTATGTATCCATTTTTTGTTTTATAAGGATGATGGATGGTTGTGTGGATCTAATCACAAGTCCTAACTTATGCATCACCTATCATCATAGCCATCCACAACTTATATTGTAAGAAAATTTAGTTGGAAGAGTAAACAAGAGAGTTTGATAGTTGGGAACAAATTTTGAACTTATATATTTCGATGATATTTGGCATAAACTTATATATTTGGATTTATGATTCTCATCTATTAAAGGAAGTAATTTAATTGAGATTTTACATGCATTTTTATATAATGTTTATAGATGGTGGGCTTTGAATTATAGTTAAATTGCCTCTGATGTACTATGCCTAAGAAACAACCTTTCAACAAATGCAGGTGTAAGGTTGCATAAATCAATTTTTTTCCTTAATGGAGCTCTATGCATTTTGTATGCCATTCATATAATATTCATAGATCTTTTCATGTTTGTGTAAACATGTTATACCATATATGTTTGTTAATTACATTGCATATAGTTTAGGCATACTTTATCTCATAATATTTTGGAAGGGTGTGGTAGATAGAGGGAACTAAAGGAGAGGAAAGGATGGTACACACATTTTACTATATACAATCATAAGTCGGGGACATTTACTAAATCCATATGATCTTATAAAAACACTGTAAAATTGGTGGTACAATAATCCATTAAAGATAAAATCATCCACCTAAAATAATTCTTATATAAAAAGATAAAAGTATCTAAAAGTGTTCATAGGGCAATTGTTTAAAATTGATAAGTACAATAATGAAAGCTTATCTTCTATGGATGACTAATGATTTGTCTTGATGTAGTAGATTAACAAAATGACCAAAGCAATGATTTCCCATTGAATCTTCTTATTTGTCATTAGTTGCACGAGTAATCTTTGTCGAACCATTTAACTTATCTCCCCACTCATGATCCTTTTGGCTAGCTTTTATTACGCCTCAACAATTTGCTTAGTTGATAGATAATTGTAGGAACTTTTATCACTAGGTTGTGAGTACATAAGATTTATCTTTTACCAAGCCTATGCCACTTGTGAGCTCAGCCCAAGGAACATGAAAACTCGATTTTGAAGCTTTATGTAGATATAAGGATGATAATATAAATTGTATGGACTATATGAACTGCAAAACATCATGTAACAAATAACATTAGTAGAATATCAATTAATCAAAGTAACATAAGACATAAAATAGAAGTAACATAATATATCAAAGCAAAATAAGATATCAAATAAATTTCTCTCTTTCACTCATATTATCCAACATAATAATATCCATATATCTAAATAAAAATATAAAAATTAATCAGAGTCCTCGATACTCTAATCACTCAGGAGGCAATGGTTGCAACAATGACTCAAGAAAAGGTCGTTGAATGCATGAAAAGGGAGTTTCATATGTGATGGGAGCTATGTGCATGAAGGGGTGACTACTCCATTATAACTATAATATTAATTAAAATAAAAACTCCTAAAATGAAGAGGCACATGCCTTAATGGAATTGTTAAGTGTGCTAACCAAATGTCACCGTGAGCCTCACTTGAATCCATGAGGCATAAGCCTTGATGTTTGGGCTCAAATTGTAAGTGCATCTCGCTTGCACAATTTTAAACAATGGTTCTCTTAAAGCATGAAGCTCATACATAATAGTACCACTATTTAATGCCAACTAAACAAAGGTAATTATTAAAGTTCTTAAAGTTGTATACTTAATTTTCACAAGTTAAGAGGTTAGAATTTACCATCAGGTCTTGTCGTAGCAAATGAGATGGTGCCACCTACATACTTAGTGATTGAGTTTCTTTCGACATACAATTTCCATGAGCATTTTTATTGTCTTCCCAATCTCATTTAAAGTCAACAACTTAAATCCATAACATTGATCAACCATGGTGAGAGTGCTCATAAAATTATCAAATTTGAGAATGAGTTTCTTTCAGGATGATGATGAAGTATCAATTGGCTGATTATTATACTTTCATCATTTTACCACTCACCATCTATTTATTTATATTTATTTTTAACCATCAACCATTAACCATCAAATATCCTTTGTAACATTTTATGTAATGAGCAAAGTGCTCATTTTTAGGTTACCAAAGGCAAGGATATGAAAGAGTTTTGCAAAAATCTCAAGGATGAGTGAGTGAGAATGATGTAGCACAAGATATTTGATCTATGTTTTCATCATTTTAAAATTTAATTTGTTTTTATTTATTTATCTTATTAGGATTAATTAATTTTTTATTTATTATTAGGTTTGAGTTTAAATTATTTAGAATTAGATTTAGTTTATATGTGATCTATATTCGATTTTGAGAGATCTTTTGAGGCGATTACTCACTTTATTTTTTATAACTAATAATTATAATTAATTTATTTTATTATTAATATATTTTTAAATTATTATATTTTTTTATCTATTTATCTCACCATCTCATAGGAGTTAGAGTTTTCGATTTTGAGAGATCTATCTCTCCTAATTCATTTTAGCCGCTACTTTTATTCTCCAAGCAATACTAGCTAAAGCCTCTATATAGTGACACATCTTTGAGAAGTACGAGCCAGAGCAATGCATCTATCTTCCTCTATGTTATTAATCTATTATTTAAAACTATATTGAATACATTGTTAACTATCATAGAGAGTAATAAGACAATTGTAGTTGAATAAGATTTTGAAGATGAATATTCCAAGGATGACATATACTAGTTCTTTTGAAAATAATGAAAGTGGTGATGAGGTCTCTATAGATTTTGATCCTTATGACGTATTTAAATTTTAAGTGAGTGCTTATATAAAATCTCATTTCAATTTTATATTTTATGTTAATAATTGATATTATGATTTGTATTTTATATCTTTATGATAATGAACTAGGTGAATATGTTAATAGTTTGTCATATTTATGAATTTTTTATATTTTTTGTTTTAAGGTTTACACCTCACTTTGCAATGGAAAAAAAAATCTCAATTCTTGATTTCGCTTTTTAAAATATTGAATTGAATAAAAAATTTCTCTTAATAGTTAATATACTCCCCTAGCGGACTTATGCTACTATTCTCTTAATGTCTTGAGTATCTTTCTCTAACACCCTGTTCTTCTCTTTCACTTTTCTTATCTACATTATTTGGTATCATAGCAGCCCATGATCCTTTTGCAAGCATGCCTTTGTTTGTAGCATCCATGTAGCCTTCTATTCTGCTTCACACGCTCTAGCCGTCAACTCTTTGATCTCCTTCATAATGTTTTAGCCCTCATCCCTTAGCCCTTGATGGAGAAACTGTAAGAAGAAAATGCATGGGAAACCAAGAATTATTGGCAGAATAGCATTACATCACATGATATTATTTATCCTTGATGACTTCATAGAGAAATTCAAATTGGACTTTACATCTTTAGATTTATAGTAGGCAACAAAGTTTAAAATTGCGCAATTGAGTATTGAGGTATTTTTTGTCCATGAAGCAAGGTGTAAGCCACAAGGTGTTTTGAGGCATAGCCAAATTGTGCAAAGTAAGAAGTATTGTACACAAGTCAAAATACAAAGCAAGAAGTAATATATTGACATCTAATATTAACATATTAAAATGTAATGCATTAACATTCTAATATTGTAGAAAGCAATAAATTAGTAAAGTAACATATTAACATCTTGACATCGATCATGAAGTTTGAAGTGTTATACTAAGATCAAAGTAACATAATATATCAAAGTAAGAGCTACTAATATAGCAATTTAAAATAGTCTTAAAATAATAAGTTTCTCTCTTCCACTCCAATTATCTTATATCAAAGTAATCGAGTATTGAGGTGTTTTTTGTCCATAAAGCAAGGCGTAAGCCGCAAGGTGTTTTGAGACGTAAGCCACAAGGTGTTTTGAGGCGTAAGCCAAATTGCGCAAAGTAAGATGTATTGTACATACATCAAAATACAAAGCAAGAAGTAATATATTAACATCCTAACTTTTTAACATATTAAAATGTAATACATTAACATTCTAATATTGTAGAAAGTAATAAATTACATAAAGTTGCATATTAATATGTTGATGTTGATCATGAAGTTTGAAGTGTTACACTAATATCAATGTAACATAAGATATCAAAATAAGAGCTGTTGACCCTCTTTGGTATCCCATTTTTGAGAATAAAAAAAAAGAGAAAAAAAAGTAATAGTGCGTAAATATATATATAACATAGATACATTTATGTTATAAATATATATATATATATATATATATATAAATATAAATAGATATTACATAAAAAAGGATAAAATATTACCGGTAGTATATAATAAAAAGAAAAAAAAGAAAAAATATTATAGTTAGTATATAATAAAAAAAGAGAAAAAAAAATATTGTCGTTAGTATATATAAAAAGAAAAAAAAAGAGAAAAAAGAGACCTCACATATGCCCGCTCGGCCAAAACAAACCCATAAGCTCAACTGATTCTCGCCTCGCTCAAGGAGGCTCTCGTTCTTCTCTTAAAAGAAGGAAATTCAGTTTCCTCCACAACCTGTTGGTTTTCAAAACCGCTTGTTCAATTTCAGAACCATTCGCCTCTAATGTTGTCTCCTAAAGCCAAAACCGTTCCCTCAATCCCTCTCTCGTTCGGTTGAGGAATTAAGCTCTTCTATCGATGATTTTTTGTAAACCGCAAGATCTCATCGGCCCCCTCAAGCGCTCTTATCGGTGAAGAAAGCTTCGATAACTAGGAGAATCCCTAGTTCGACTCTACTATGAGGAGTGGTGTCCTCAACCTCCTTGTCAACTGAGCATCAAATCAAAATATCGATATATTGAATATATTTTAATGATACAACGAAGAAGATGATTGGAGGAGAGAAAGATAGTGATCATACCTAGTGCTATCTCTCGCCAATGGTGATCGATGATGGGTCCTCGACCTCGAGGAACTCCCAAAGACCTCACTCTGCTCATATCTTTACCATGCCCAAGAAAGGACCAAAAGACAATGCACCAAAGTGAGAGAGAACCTCCTAGGCTCGTGGAGGAGCTATCCAAAAATGAGAGCCGATCAAGTCTCGATAAATGTAGCCAAATAGAAGCGATAATAGCATGTCTCAAGAGGCACTGCCCTAGTCTTCTTGACATCTACTATTCTTGGGATGAATGGTCGGCCATGAGTTGTATCTTGAGAAAATCCAAAGCACAACATGATTGGGTTGGTAGCCCTCAATGATAACTAACTGACCAAACTTATAACACAACCAGCCTGGACGTATACTGAAAAAGTACTCGGCCACTCTCAGTGTCCGTCGACTATAAAATAGTGAGGCTCTACCACTCTTATCGAAGCCATCAGTAAGATCAGTCTCTATCAAGTCAGGTGGCAAACCAATCAGTATCCGCTCGAACTAGCAAGAATCGATCCACGACCGAGTTGCAAAGAAGAACAGACGTATCCGATCCCTCTCAAAGGTAGATGATGCTCAGTACAATTGAATAACTATGGGATATTCTCGCTCTGAAAAGTATGATGGGTACTCGAAACATGCATAGGTTCCATGCATATGAAGGTGAATCCAAGCATATAAGTAATGCCAAGACAATGTAACATTACGACTACCCAATGAATCCTACGCCCCAAAACTCAGAACTCTAGCAATGTTGGAGCTAATGAGATCGCTCACCTGAAATCTCACTGCTAATAGAACACCCATATAGACCTCTCGTAATTGATAGACAAAGATGTGAGCCCAACTATGAACCTAAGAGTAACTCGCCAAATCTCAGTATAGGAGAAGAGTAATGCAATAAAGAAGGCTGTGGTATCCTCGACAAACCATCGACGTCGATACTCCAATCCAAAAGGATCATGTAGCAATACATACTCCTCAGACAAAGCATGCTCCTGCAAGAAACTCTGAATCCATGTACTCACGGGAAGTGTAGCACATAAGCGCCTAGAATATCCCGAAGCTCTAAAGGTCTGGTGGTAGTGGCTCAAAAGATCAATATAAGCTGGTGACATGACTAATCTACCTCGTCGGTCACCGTCAACTGAAGGTTGTCTGAGAAATAACTCCTCGTCAGGTGGAACACACTCCTCGTAGTGGTAACCAAACACTGGGAGTCCTGACACAGTCTGTAAGTCCCAAAGTGTGATTGTCAACTCCTCCGAGCCTATCCAACATGTGTTGCGGCTATTGTCCCAAAACTCTGCAACTCCGTAAGCTCAAGCAGGGGGAATGCCACTAAAATCAAATATAGACGCATACACTGCCTCATAAATACTAGCTATCCGTAAGGTGTCTCTGTGAGCCCGCAAGATGTACCTAGCCCATGTGACGTATCCACAAGGAAGATTAGGGATCCTGCCAACGGATGAATCTCGAAGCAAGTCTAACGAACGTAGACGTGGCTCGGTCAGACTGTCGTATGCTCAATGTTGTCGAAGCGTGTAAAATATCACAATATCAACCGACCTCGCTTATGCCATCCAGGGATTGTTGTCCCGTGATTTCGCCTTAATGGTAGCCACCCAATCTGCGGGATCTAAGCAAGAGAGTCTCATCCACGGGTAGGGGATCGCAAAGAAACCCACAAAATTCACGCCCTCTCAACATGTCGATGTTGTTCGATCTTATCCCTGATATCGGTATCTTCACGAGGATCATGTCTATCAATCTCCAGCCAAATAGCCTTCTTGTTAGGCTCACTAGGAGACAAGTCGTCTGATCTCCTCCAAGCAAACATCCTCCTATTAAATAATCAGAGGAAACACATATAAGAATTCGGGTGAAAGCATGACAACACATAAACAAAGAGAGAATAAAAAGCTACACTAAGGAGCCATAAATTAGCTTGCAACAAATACGATCCGCATCATGCGCGTATCATATTTGTTGGGAGGCATTTGTTGACTCTCTTTGATATCTCATTTTGAGTAATAATAGTGTAAATATATTTATACTATATGTATATATATATATATATATATATATATATATATATATATATATATATATATATATATATATATATATATATATATATATATATATATATATATATATATATATAACATAGATACATTTATGTTATAAATATATTTATATATATATTATAAATATAAATAGATATTACATAAAAAAGAAAAAAATATTACCGGTAGTATATAATAAGAAGAAAAGAAAAGCAAAAAAAAGAAAAAAAAAAAAGAAAAAATATTATCATTAGTATATAATAAAAAAAAGAGAGGAAAAAAATATTACCGTTAGTATATATAAAAAAGAAAAAAAGAAAAAGAAAAAAGGTCACATATGCCCGCTCGGTCAAAACAAACCCGCAAGCCCAACTGATTCTGCCTCGACTTCGTTTCTCACACAAGCGGAGGCTCTCATTCATCTCCTTAAAAAGAAGGGGGATTTACACCCATACCACGGAATTCTCAGTGATTTACATATCTCACACCTAAAGTTTACTATTTACTCAAATAACACCTAAATCTTTTAAATACATCATTTTACCACCCAACTCACGCATCTGAGATTTAGGAGAACCGTGAAATCCTCCTGCTCAACTTCCGTCATGAACTCCTTTTGGCGGATTATGACGCGCAAACCTTCGTGTTCGTCTGCAAGAAGCAAGCTGGCACGGTCGCTTCTCCCTCCCCTCGTTCCTCCATCCCTCCTCAAGCTCCACTGCAACTCCAACACGCACACGATTTCCGTCTCTAGAGACCGATCAATCCAAGCCGAGATCTTTGACGCTGCTCTGTGGCTCTCTTCCGTGACTTACATCCCGATCAAATGAGCCTCTCGTCCGTCCCAAGAAAAAGCAAAACGATCCAAGCTACGCCAAGGCCACCATCCGGTAATCCTCTCAACCCATCGCTGCTTCATCCCATCTCAAAATCCTCTCCATCTCACAGAGAGACTCACTCACCGGAAACTCAAGTTTTGTATTTGAGACTTTGAATAGAAAATTGAAAATCCAACTTATTGGACTTTTAGTTGATCAATTATCCTTGTTTGGTCTTGTCATGCATCGGAGTCACAAGTTTTCACCTCAAGAGTAGATTCATTAACCATTAGGCTTAACTTCGTAGAAACCATGCTATGCCTTGGAGCATGGATGGCTAAAATGAGTAGAAACATTTGAATACATGAGCTGAAATGAATAAATAGATACGCATAGTCATAGAAAAATGCAGTTTTTGCTTTACACAGATCATTGGTTAGACTGAAGTGCTGAAATTAATGCCACATTCCTGAATTTAGTAGCCTCTAAATCCTGGTACAATAAGTGCTCTCTATGTCTTACTTCTTTTGATTTATTTGATCTGATTATTCTTTTTTTAATTTATGAGTATAATTTCTTGTATTGCTTGCTAGTTTTCCTCAAAGAGGCATAAAGTCATATTGTGAAGAGTTTGATTCTCGATCAAATCGCATGAGCTTTGATGTTTCTCTTCTTCTATTTTCTCTTGAATACCAAACGGAAAGACTAATGTTTTAATCCACCGTCTGCATCGTCCATTATGTCCAAAGATTATGTTTGCTTCAAAGTATGTATCGATGGTTTTGTAGGTTGTCGACCTCTTATAGTTTGATGCTTGTCATCTAAAATCAAAATATCTTGGGGTGTTGTTATCCCAAATTGCTAGATATAATATGGTCTTTACACCATTGCTGGTAGAATCAATCAAAAGCTCATGGAAATGGTTTTGAATAATTTGGTTGACTCTTTTGGTTGTGAGGTTGTGCCGTTATCTTTATTTCATATGGAGAAGGGATTGGGAGAAGCAATTAAGTTTGTATTTCCAAATGCGTAACATAGAGTTTGTATACGCCATTTGTGGAAGAACATGAAGACGTATCATCACTTTCAAGATAGCCAAAAGATTAGAAATATTTTTTGGTTGGCTGCAAATGCATACACAACACATGAATATGAGACAAAATTTAGTGAACTATGCAAAGTTAGCCCTCAAGTCTATTCTTATCTTCTAAATTTACCATATAAATGGTCAAGAGCCCAATTCCTTCCTGAAATTAAAAATCACTACAACACCAATAACTTATCAGAGTCATTTAACTCTTGGATTAGAGCGGCTAGAGATAAACCAATTGTTGAGTTGGTAGACATGGTTAGAGGGATGATAATGGAACAAAGAGCTGAACGAAAGATAAATGCATCAAGTTGGAGAGGTGAATTAGTCCCTGCTATTAAAGATTATATGCGAGAGATAACAACAAGAAATGATTACTTTATTATTAGACAATCTACTTCATACACGGCAGAGATTGGAGAAGCCATTTTAGTTTTTTTTTTTTGAGGAATTCTTGCTTTCTTGGTGATGTAAAAATGGTGGAAATTTGGAATTTATGAGTGCTGAATTTTCTATTTTGTTTGTTCTTTACTTTTTTTTTTGTTTTTTGCTCTGATGGTTTTATGGCTGATTTAAAAATAGTCAAGTTATTTTGCACTATAACCCAATCCCTCACCAAAGATCTCTAGCATATGCACCATACTCCTTGGTTGTCAAGGTAGAGGTCATATCTTGAGTTTGGATTGAGGCTTTGTTTAAACGAAATATTCATTAGCTCTTGGATTGAGACTTTCTTACCCAAGTAATTTTAAAAGATTAATAATTTTTCATCTTTAAAATTTTAACTATCTAATTCTTGGATTAAATTTCAGAATTCAATCTGATCTCGTGAATGCACTAAAAAGAGAAGAATCAAAACAATAAAGGATTTTTTTTTAAGCACGCGAATCAATCACACAACCAACGCCTTACAGTGAAGCAATAATGTGACAATCTCATGCATTCTACTTTAACAGAAAACACCACATTCTTATAGTATTGAAAAAATCACTACCAAAGTTCATATAATCACACATATTCTACTGTATTCTAACAAACAAAAGCTAGTTCTAAACTCAGACCAATCATACATGGATGGATCATCTCATTAAAAAATAAACTAGTTTCAATGATAGTAGGTGCCAAAATACATTATTTTATACAAATTCTTGATCAGTGGTTTTCACGAGACCATCAAATACATGATTAACTTAAGGATAAAAAACATAATTGCCATGAAAAAACGAAAGCATTGCCAACATAATTTTGTTTTGGGTTGAGATGGTCTCAAGTTTCTTCATTATGTTCTCTTGAGAAGCTCTTCCTTGATAATCGATTTCAAATGCTCTAAGGTCATCACCATTTAACCAGATGAAATAATCACAATCATCTTTTGTACGATTTCGAGGGCACCTTAAAATTTTTTTATCATAAGTCCTTTCTTTATAGCTTGTGAATATGATACATTGTAAATTACAACGACACAACACTTGATGTTCTCTCGAGATGCCCATCGATGCGGATGATTGACTTGAGCTCATTTTGGCAATGTGTAATCTATTAAATAAAGTTAAGAAAAAAATAACAAATTAGTAACAATTAAGGACACTTAAATTAAAAAGCGAAAAACTAACAACTATTATCTGGATAAGGTCAATCAAGGTAAGGAAGAACCGATAAAAAAAATATATTAAGCTATATGATGCAATTGATAATTAACAGTGTTGAAGCTAATGACGTGTTTTTGTACAATTCGGAGCCTATGAATAAAGCAATCATTAGCTATAGATTAAACAACTTACTCTCAGCTAGCAAGCTTGAATGCATCAATGAATAGACAAAATCGTTAGAGATAATTGAACAGAATAAAATCATAAATAAAATCAGAAGTGAGAGCCATTAGAGGAATTGCAAATTCAACTACAAACGTTGATCGATTGAAGTGAGAGCCATTAGAGGAATTGCGCAATAAAAATCAAATATGGACAAAATAATAGAAGATCAATACTCATGTAGGAACCAATTTACTCAGACATGTAGCTCAAAACTCAATTTGGAGAATCACGGACACGTAAGGTGTTTGGTATGGGTCCAAACCGCGAACGAGGCACAAGGAATGAAGAGATGTTGAGTAGAAAGCGATATCCATACGCAGGGGCTGGAGAAGATGAGGGAGAAGAAGGCGTGGTAAGTGCTGGCGACTCAGGAGTGGAGTTCCGTCACGGAAGAGATTGGGGAAGCAAGGCATACGTGAGTATAACAAAGCTAACCTTGAAACAAATCTTGGAAGAGCGGGAACGAGGGAAGTTCGACGGAGGGAGAGTGACGGAAGAGCTTCCACCGCTGCTCCTTCTGCTCCAACCGAAGATTTCGCTCGTCTTTAACCCGCCAAAAGGAGTTCGCAGACGAGGGAAGTTCAGACGCGGGAGGGATTTCACGGTTCTCCTAAAACTCCGTTATACCGAGATGTATACGGCGTGAGTTGGGTGGTAAAAATGATGTATTTAAAAGATTTAGGTGTTACTTGAGTAAATAGTAAACTTTAGGTGTGAGATATGTAAATTACCAAGAATTCCGTGGTATGAGTGTAAATCCCCCTAAAAAGATGAAATTCAGTTTCTTCGGCTCCTCAACCGCCCCCTGTTGGTTTTCAAAACCGCTTCCGCTTTGTTCAATTCCCATAACCAATCCCGCCTCTAATGCCGTCTCCTAAAGCCAAAACCGTTCCCTCCGAATCGCCCTCTCTCATTCGTTCGGTTGAGGAACCGTAAGCGCTCTTCTACCGATGATTTTTTTGTAAACCGCAAGATCTCATCGGCTTCGTCCCCGAAGCCCACGTCCAAGCAATGCAGTTTGACAAGGCAGAGAAGCTCTGCCAGAAAACCCTTAAGATCCACTGAGAGCAGAGCGCGAAAGCTTCCATCGAGGAGGCTGCAGATCGACGTTTGATGGCTATTATCTGCGATGCCAAGGGTGACTATGACGAGGCTCTAGAGCATTTAGTGTTGGTCCTCATGGCCATGATTGCCAACTGTCATGAGACTGAAGTTGCCTCCAGAGACGTGAGCATTGGCAACACCTACCTTGCACTTGGTCTTTACGATGAGGCCGTCTTCTCTTATCAGAAAACTCTTTCCTCCTAATCATTTGAAGAAGTTTCCATTCTACTTTTCTCCTGATCTCCTAAGGCAGAAGTCTCCAGTCCTAAGGCAGAAGTCCCCGGATGCAACATGCCCAATGGCATTCCTCGTTAATTCGTCCTCTTACCTCTTCCTCTTTGGATTCTTCCACAAGGTGTTATATAGCGCACACACACACACAAAGAGAGAGAGAGAGAGCGAGAGAGAGAGAGAGAGAGAGAAGGAAGGGAATGGGGGATTGGCGTTCTTTCCATTGAGTCGGCCTTCGTACGAGCTGGTGAGAGAACCAGTCTCGGACCGATGATGACGATAAGCCAGTTTTCGCACAGCGAGAATGTGGAGGTGATGCGGCTGCCGACGCGGCGGGGGACGGAGATCGTAGCCGTCTATATACGAAACTCGATGGCAGCGTCAACGCTGCATACTCCCATGGATATGTGGTTGATCTTGGCCATATGTAAGAGTTGTTCATCGAACTTAGCATCCACCTTCAAGTCAATCTTATGGGATATGATTACTCAGGCTATGATCAATATAGGGAAAGCCATCTGAGCAGAATACCTATTATGATATCGAGGTTGTTTATAAAAGCCTCATTAAAAGTTATGGTGCAAAAGAGGTAAATATTGTCCCGTATGGGCAATCTGTTGGAAGTGGACCTACTCTCAATCTAGTAGTAAAGCTTCCATGCTTAAGATCGGTTGTTTTGCAAGTTTAAGAGTGATGTATCCTGTTAAACGTACATATTAGTTTGACATCTACAAGGATATTGACAAAATTCCATTAGTCAACTATCCTGTGCTTGGAGGAAGACGAGATGGAAAGAGCTTTGGTAACAAGGGATTTTATCAAGATGAGATGGTCACGCTTTCAGGAGTGCACACAATTGATCGTGCGCACTGCAATACATTCGGCAACAGACTCTCTTGTTCGCTCAACCCGCAACACCAACCTCCCATACGATTTAAAACTATGAGTCAAATTATTTATCGTTGTGGTTGGTTATGGTGTAAAGAAATGAATGTGAAAATTGTACATATATATGCTTCTTTCCATACAGTTTGATTCGCCATGCTCATCGTGATGGTGATGAAAATCGCGATCGTAGACACAACACGCCACGCCATCGTATGCACGAGTAAGCCAAAATGCTACCAAAATTTGTAAATCCGAAAACAAAAGGGAGAAGAATATTTGCATATATATTTGCTTTAATGTGATTGAAGGCCTCGTTATGCTCATCGCGAGATGAAAATCGCCGAAAACACCAACCGCCACGCCATCGCATGGCGGGTAGGCCAAACAGCTGATGTAGCCCCACAGGATGACGCAGAATATTGGAAATGACCGTGACACTTTACGTCACACTAAACTAAATGCTACACGAATGAAGAAGCTTTCCTTCAATATAAAATTAAGGAACTTCATTCTAAATTATGATTTTCAAAATCAACAACAACAACAACAATAACAACAGCTATTCAATAAAAGTGCTCTTGAAAAGCTATTTGTCAACTAAACGGAGTTTTCAGAGATGGAGCTAAATTTCAAAGCACATATTCAAAATCAAAAATTCAAGCTCTCAAAAGCAAAAAAGCACTAAAAAGCTCTCCAAACGGCCTTAATCTAGGTGCTACATGAATCCTATCAGGTCTATTATGTGTCAAATTATCATTTAATTCAAGTATACTAAGATCATTTTATACATCTTAACCAAGTCTTTTAGGTCTACCTCTACCTTTCTTAACATAAGACAAATCTAATGCATCTACTCCTAATCGTCATCGAACCGACGATGCTTTATGTGACCAAACCATCTACTGACTCTCCTAATCTTATCTACCACTGAGCTACTCCAACTTTTACAACATACTCATTTTGCATTCTATCTCTAAGAGTAAAGCCACTCATCCACGAGCATTCTCAACTCTGTACTTAACTTAGTCTTATGCTTCTTTTTTATTGGCCAACATTCTCGCACCATAAGTCATTGCAGTCTTACCACCATCTTATAAAATTTTCCTTTAGTTTAAGTGGAACTTTTCTATCACATAATAAAGCCGATGCATTCCTCCACTTCAACCATCCAACTTGAATTCTACTAATAACATCTCCATCTATTTCACCATCATTTTGAACAATAGAGCCTAAATATCTAAATCGCTCACTCTTATTAATGATTTGATCACCTAAAGTCACCACACTACCACTAAAACTTCTACAACTAAAATTACACTCCATATATTTAGTTTTAGATCTACTTAAACGAAAATCTTTAGACTCTAAAGTTGACCTCTATAATTCAAGTTTCGTTTGGACTCCTCTCTAGTCTTATCAACAAGAAGAATGTCATCGAAAAGCATACACCAAAGTACATCTTCTTGTAAATGCCTCGTAAGAACATCCATAACTAAAGTAAAAGATAAGGGCTTAATGTTGATCCTTGATGTAATCCAACTGAAATAGAAAATATTTTGTCAATCCTGTTTGGACACAAGTAACAACTAGTATACATATCCTTAATGACATAGAGATTTTCAAAATCAACGAAATCACTAATTAGGTGAAATTAGCTATGCTATAAATACGTGCATGTGCTCGGACATAGAGATTTAAAGTAGAAATTTTAATGTCTGAAAAGGTTGCTCAGGCTAAATTGAAATCAATTAAATATCAATATTAAAAATTTAATAAAATATTAGATCAATTTACAATGCCTTCTTCGCCACCGGATCTGCAATTCTTCGTACAAGCAGACAGAAGGCGACACTAAATTAAATGATGCACAAATGAAGGAACTTTCCTTCAATCCAAAAATAAATAAAAAAATTCATTCTAATAATGATTTTTAATGTCAGTGATTTCATTAATTAGATGAAATTATATAAAATTATAAATTTCTCGTGCTCGACATAGAGATTTCAAGTGCAAATTTTAATGTCTCTCAGCTATATTGGAATAAAAAATAAAAATACAAAATCAATCTTATAATTCAAATACAAAATTACCTAAAATTACTATACACCAAGATGGGCTAACACTGTTAATGCTTAAATTCAACTGTTGAGTCGCGTTGCTTCCCTGCTTTAGTCTTAGGACTGGGTCCGGGTTAATAAAACCTAAAAACCTATGATAAAAGTTTCAAATCAGTGAAATATTTGAGAAATTGATTCTGTCAGGTGACAGTAGATCTAATCCTCTGTTAGCAGCTAAACAGAGTTGACACGATCTAAAGCTCTTAAACATATTCTAATTAATCATTTTTTAAGTAGCAATCTGAAACTGCTTAAATAGAATTTTATCATTAAAAGCTTAAATCAAAACTCAATCTATCCACCTTTAACAATTGTTTGTCGGGGTGATAAATTAAGAAAACTCTAGCTCACAAAGGAGCCAATGTCAAATCAAGTATTCTAGTTTGTTCACTCAATCAATCACGCCGAAGTGACGGACTGTGTCCTCCGATGCGGATTAGCTCTACAGATGAAGCCACAACCAAAGTCTCGACGGGTTTGGCCAGCTCCATTATATTATATGATCGATCCTGATTCTAAATGGCTTTGCCCTTTGAGTTGTGAATCATGTGTGTACTTGAAGACAAAGTCATAAGGTAGATTTAAAATTGTCTCCTTGACAAACACCACCATAAGGATTTCTGACGAACTCATGTGTTCGATAAGGATCCTTCGTTGGGTCCACAACCTCCTGACTAAGTAGAGTGGGACCGACCCCGGATGACGGAACCATGAGATCTAGATCGGGCACGTCATCATTCCCCCAATCATCCGGTTTAAGCTAAAATTGTGAATTTCATAAATCTAAATTCTGAAACTCCACATGCTGCTACTATACGCTACGCATTTAGCGATCTAATGACTAGCCTTAATCAAAAGTTCTCTCACTTATTGGGAGGGGTAATTAACTATAGGGTCTTTTATAGAAACCCGAACTAGATTTAAAGTCCTCACCAAATGAGGATGAAATCTCTGGGTAGTGTCTTATCTACTATTCCATTTGCCTTCTGAAAATTACACCGACATCTTCAAATCACATTCTCTTCAATTCAATAATTGTCGAGAGGTCAGTGATAAATTTTTGGAGCCCACAAGAGCTAATGACATAGCAATTCAAAATAGTCTTAAAATAATAAATTTCTCTTTCGTACTCCATTGATCTAATATCTACGTATTAGCATCACAAGTAATGATGGTAACGGTGGTGGCAAGTATAGTGTTTGAGGAGCGAAAGTGCACAATTGAAAAGGTATGGTTAACGCCTCTATCCTTTGATAGTCGTGTGTTTATTATTTAGGTAATTAAAAATTATATTTGATTTTTTTAAATAAGGCAAGATGGGCATCACATAATGTGAGACGAAATCTCACATAAGCAGAAAAGCCTCATTATGATTTTTCAAAAAAAGCATTAAGGTGAGTTTTCAAATGACTTTTATTATGTAATTTTAAACAAGGATACGCACAACAAGATTAATTTTTTGTTGTTATCTATGTAAGTCGAAGCCCAAGTGAAAAATGAAAAACCAACACACAAAACATGCATATAAGTTTTAATCAAGGCCAATATCGAAATTGAAGGGCTTTTTAATGTAAAGTTATATATATGATATGTTGTGTACATAATTTACATGCTTTATATTATTAATTTGATAATTTAAATATTACATCACAACAATCAATCAATTCTTCAAGTGTAACAAAATATCACTATCTTGGTCACCGCTTATTTTTTTTGTCAACTTACAATATGTACGGTAAACGAGAAGTTGTACTTAGGTGTTGGATTGTGAGAACTATGATAGTTTATAAAAGCCTATAAATTTACTTCAATTTGTGAAGGTGTTAAAGAATTATAATTAGGTTTTCTTATTTTCCGAGAACAAATGGAATCTTCGTGTAGGAGGGTAAACTAAAGAAAACATAGTTGGAGAAACGCGTTAACTAGTCAATTAATGGAAACTAGCAGAAAACATAAATGTTGAAGAAATCACAACTTACTAGTAAATGAAAGATGGGATCATATTGTTCACCTAAAGGGATGGCAACAAAAGCACACTACATTTGGCCAGCTAGTAATTTGGGGTAAAATGTTTCCTCAACTTGAGGAGATCAAGATGAGATTGATGTTGCATCATTAGCTGAAACCAACCACAAAGTAGGCAAAGACAACATCATGACAAAGAGTCATGACTTAGAATGTTGGAGTGGAGGTTGACAACTCCCTCAACATTGGGGTCAGAACCCCTATCATTAACAAGAACATGTGGAATATGCAAACACAAGATTCTTATATTTGTAATCTAATCAAAGCAAAGAGTGCAACAAGAAGACTTATTTTTTTAGGCTATTAATAGGCTAAAATTGAAAGACATGAGCTTGAAAAAAAGCTTTAGAACATATGCCAGCATTACATTTTACCTCCACCAACACAGTTTCTTAATCTGATATACAGGTCTCCTGTTTCCTGCATTTATATATTAGCAAGTAACTTGAATTAGTTCTATCTATGTTGTTTGAAAGAGAATGATTCATATCTATCATCTATCTAAACTGATTAATCTATTACTTTCATGTGCATGGTTATCTTAGGTTGATTAACGAGATGAAGGAATTGATTGAAGGGCTGGGAAGAAGTCTTACACCCTAGTCATGGGAAGACCTAACTCTGCCAAACTCGCCAACTTTCCAGAGGTAATGAGAGACTTAAACCGAAAGCATCTATATATAAGTCTTTTTTTTTAACATCATGATATTATGAACATCAAGAATCAAAAATAATCCAAAGCTTTGTTCCATACATCCATTATAAGCATGTTATTAAATTATTTTAAACTTTAAACTTTGAGCATATAAAAGATTCTTAATTCAAATAATTGTTTTAGTTAGAGAAAAGTTAGTCATTAATATGAAAATAAAGGTTAAACATATAAAAGAAGATATAATTATTATTTCATTTTCTCTTTTATTATAGGAGTTTAAATAGAGATTATAACTTATTATTATAAAAATTTATTTTCTTCTTGGGATATAAAATGTTAAAGAAGAGAGAGATGCCTTACATTCAGAGTGCATTTGAAGTTCTATTCTATTCTCATGCGGTAGTGTTTGATAAATTGTGATGGAGTTGTGTTTTAAAAAATTTGTTGTGATAAAATTACATTTTCTAACTTGATTTGGCAAGAGTGTCATGGTAATTTGACTTTTGAAAATAATTTTTTTTTTTCTCCTTCTTTTAGAGTGTGCATATTTTTTAAATAGAAAATCCAAATCAAAATTTTGAGTATTTTCTAATTTGAAATTTCAAATTGTTAATATGAATTTGATTTAGGTTTTTTATTTTGCTTTTGGTTTATGGAGTTCATGATTTTCTTAATCCAAAGAAATTGTTTAAACCTTATTAAATTGGGTATTGGGTTGAAACCATGCCCATGTCCTCGCGTGCTCATTGCTCTGTTATGTCGAACTCAACAGGTTGAGGTCGAGTCCACAAATCTAATTTTGTTGAATAAGGTGGCTCATATAATATTCATTTAAGTCTCTCATTACCTGGAAAGTTGGATTTGGCTTATCTTCCATGACTAGGGTGTAAGACTTCTTCCCTGATCAATTCCTTCATCTCGTTAATCAACCTAAGATAACTGCATGAAAGTAATAGATTAATTAGTTTAGATAGATGATGATATGAATCATTCTCAAACAACATAGATAGAACTAATTCAAGTTATACTAATAAATATAAATCAGACAGAGAGACTGTATATCGATTAAATGTTGGTGGAGGTAAAATGTAATTTTGGCATATGTTCTTAAAGCTTTTTCAAGCTCATGTCCTTCAATTTTTAGCTTATTAGCCTAAAAAATAAGTCTTCTTGTTGCACTCTTTGCTTTGATTAGATTACAAATATAAGAATCTTGTTTTGCATATTCATGTTGAGGGATTGTCAACCTCCACTGACATTTAGCCCAAAGTCATGACTCTTTGTCATGATGTTGTCTTTGCCTACTATGTGTGGTTCATTAGTAGCTAATGATGCAACATCAATCTCATCTTGATCTTCAAGTTGAGAAACATTTTAAAATTAATTTAAATAGTGTGCTTTTGTTAGCCATCCCTTTGGGTGAACAATATGATCCCATCTTTCATTTACTAGTAAGTTGTGATTTCTTCAACATTTATGTTTTATGTTTCCATTAATTTAAGCTTTATTATGTTTTCTTTAGTTTACCCTCCTAAGATTCCATTTGTTCAAAATAAGAAAATAATTATAATTTTTAACAACATAATTGAAGTAAATTTATAGGCTTTATAAACTATCATAGTTCTCACAATAATACCTAAGTATAACTTTTTTCATTACATATTGTAAGTTGACAAAAAATAAGCTGAAAGATAGTGATATTTTGTTACACTTGAAGAATTGATTGATTGTTATGATGTAATATTTAAATCTATCAAATTAATAATATAAAGCATGTAAATTATGTAACATATCATATATAACTTTACATTAAAAAGCCCTTCAATTTCGATATTGGCCTTGATTAAAACTTATATGCATGTTTTTGTGTGTTGGTTTTTTTTTTTCACTTTATTTCATCATACAAAATTAATCTTTATGCTTTATTTATGTTGTTTAAAATTGCATAATAAAAGTCATTTGAAAACTCATAATGCTTTTTGAAAATCATAATGAGGCTTATGCATCATCCTTTATAGATTTTTTTATGTGATGCCCATCTGCCTAATTTAAAAAAAATCAAATATAATTTTTAATTACCTAAATAATCATATCAAAATGGTTAACCATATGCCTTTTCAATTGTTTTTTTCGCTCCTCAAACATATACTTTTATATCATTACTTGTGATGCTTTAGATATTGATCATAGTCAAGAGAAATTTATTATTTTAAGAATTTATTTTGAATTATGTCATTAGCTCTTGTGGGCTCCAAAATTGTGCATCGACAATTATTGAAGAGAATGTGATTTGAAGATATTGTTGTAACTTTTGGAAAAATGGAATAGTAGATGATTTTAGATTTAGTATTTTGGTGAGGACTTATATTTAGTTTCATGCAATCCCCTATAGTTTTACCTCCCAATAAGTGAGAGAACTTTCGATTAGGCTAATTAGATAAACTAATGTATAGTAGCGGCGTGTGGAGTTTCGAATTTAAATTTATGAAATTCACAATTTTAGCTTAAACCATGATTGGAATGATGACGTCTCACATCCCATGGTTCTCATCCCAGGCTTCCTGTCTCCCACTCTACTTAGTCGAGGAGGTAGTGGACCCAACGAAGGATCCTTGCTCAAACACGAGTTACGTCTCAGAAATCCTTGTAAACCCGGTGTGTTTGTCTGGAGACAATTTTAAATCTACCTTAATTTGCACTGTTTGTCTATCAAGTATACCCTATGATTACTCAAAGGGCAAAGCCATTGGGAGCATCATAATCGTGATTGTATAATGGAGCCCGGCCAGACCGATAAGACTCTTGTGGTCTTCATCTCTTTTAGTCAAACCACAGTGACACGGTGGTCCTTACTTGCTGTGATTGATTGAGTGAACATAGTAGAATACTTGATTTGACATTGGCTTTTGTTTGGGGTTTTCTTAATTTGTCATGACGATTAAAGGTGGATAGATTGAGCTTTGATTTAAGCTTTTAATTTCTATTTTGATTATTGCTACTTAAAATGATTAATTAGAATATGTTTCTTTAGATGGTGTTCACTGTTTAGCTTTGCTTAGAGGATTAGATCTCTCAATTTCTATATTTCTTGATTTGAAACTTTTATCATAGGTTTTAGGTTTTGTTAACTTATTAAGACTGGGAAGCAACCCTTAACACTCAAGCATTTGGGTTTGGTTGATAGGTTGCTTGTATAGTTTTAGGTAATTTTGTATTTGAATTATAAGATTGATTTTGTATTTTTATTTTTTTATTCCAATATAGTGACCTTTTGCATTGAAATTTGCACTTGAAATCTCTATATTTTCCTGAGATTTATAATTTTATATAATTTCATCTAATTAATGAAATCATGACATTAAAATTATTATTATGAATTTATTTATTTATTTTGGATTGAAGGAAAGTTCCTTCATTTGTGCATAATTTAATTTAGTGTAAGCCTTCATGCATTTAAGAATTGCGGTATGGAGAAAAGGCGTTGTAAATTAATCTAATATTTTATTAGATTTTAATATTGATATTTAATTGATTTCAATTTAGAATCTTGCTTTTACATTAAAATTTACTTTTAAATGAACAAAGATACGTATTTATAGCATAGTTAATTTCACTAATTAGTGATTTCGTTGATTTTAAAAATCTCTATGTCATTAAGAATATGTATCTGAAGGCTTTGTCCAAAAAGAGGATTAATAAAATATTTTCTTTATTGGTTTATTATCGATCAACATTAAGTATCTTTTACTTTAGTTATGAATGTTCTTATGAGGCATTTACAGAAGATGTACTTTGGTGTATGCTTTTATGACATTCTTCTTGTTGATAAGGAGAAGTCAATAGAAACTTGAATTATAGAGGTCAAACTTTAGATCAAGATTTTAGTTTAAGTAGATCTAAAACTAAATATATGGAGTGTAATTTTAGTTGTAGAAGTTTTAATAGTATTGTGACTTTAGGTGATGATCATTAATAAGAGTGAGCGATTGAGATATTTAGGCTATATTGTTCAAAATGATGGTGAAATAGATGGAATGTTATTAGTAGAATTCAATTGGATGGTTGAAGTGGAGGAATGCATCGGCTTTATATAAAAAGTTCCATAAACTAAAAGGAAAATTTTATAAGATGGTGGTAAGACTCATGACTTATATGAATGTTGGCTAAAGAACATAAGACTAAGTTAATTTTACAAGTTGAGAATGCTCGTGGATGAGTGGCTTTACTCTTATAGAGATAGAATCTGAAATGAGTATGTTGGTAAAAGTTGAGTAGCTATGGTAGATAAGATTAGAGAATTATTGTAGATGGTTTGGTCACATAAAGCGTCAATGATATTGATCAAAATAAATGCATTAAATTTTGTCTTTAAGAAAAATGAGGTGACCTAAAAAAACTTGTTAAGATGTAAAAATGATCTTGTGAATTAAATGATAATTTGACACATAATAGGACACAATGGAGCGAAGGATTCATGTAGATAGTGAGATTAGGCTTGTTGTTGTTGTTGTTTATTGTTGATTTTGAAAATCATAATTTAGAATGAAGTTCCTTAATTTTATATTGATTCATTGGGTACATTTAGTTTAGTATCGCGTCATTTGTCAAAGAATGGAGATCCGTTGGCATTTAGATATTAATTTCCATGAGCTACATCGAAGCTGTTTTGGTAAATCGATGGCGAGGTTAATATTAGCCTTTTTTTCTCATCGCTATGAGCATAGGGAGTAATCACCAAAAAAGCAAATATATGCAAATATTCTTCTCCCTTTTGTTTTATTCCCGAGATTTAGGCAAAGTTTGGTAGCATTTTGACCTGCTAGATGAAGCGTGGCGTGTTATTGTATAGATACAGAGATTTTCATCTCATCTCGAGCATGGAGAATGATTGCATGAAAGAAGCATATATACTAATTTTCACATTCATTTCTTTACATCCATAACCAACCACAATAAATAATTTGACTTGGTTTTAAATCGTATGGGAGGTTGGTGTTGGGTTGAGCAAACAAGAGAGTCTGTCGAATGTATTGCGTACCAATTGTGTACTCAAAGCGTGACCATCTCATCTTGATAAAATCCTTGTTACCAAAGCTCTTTCCATCTCATCTTCCTCCAAGCAGGATAGTTGACTAATGGAATTTTGTCAATATCCTTGTAGATGTCAAACTAATTGTAAAGTATTAGAGGATACATCACTCTTAAACTTGATAATATGGGTTGTGCAAAACAACCGATCTTAAGCATGGAAGCTTTACTACTAGATTAGGTCCACTTCTAACATGAGCCCACATATTTACCTCTTTTGCACCATAATTTTTTAATGAGGCTTTTGTCAACCTGATATCATAATAGGTATTGCTGATGGCTTTCCTATATTGATCATAGCACAGTAATCATATCCCATAAGATTGACTTGTAGGTGGATGCTAAGTTCGATGAACAACTCATTATGGCCGGGATCAACCACATATCCATGGGGTATGCGGCGTTGATCTTTCATCGAGTTTATATATGGGCTATATGAGCGTGATGTATCCACATTCTCCTGTGGGCTTATGTCATGTGACTGGTTCTCTCACCGTTATGGAGGCTCACATAAGACTGCTCTTAGTGATTTTCTCTTTTCGATTGAGCTGAGCTGGTTGGTGGTTATTTAGTCTCTCTTTTGTTTCTTTTTTTAATCATTTAGCTCATTTTAGTTTCCTTTTGCAAGTTTATTTTGCAAGTCTTGCGTTGGTATGTTCTTAGTTATGGTGTCATCATATTATGTTAATGTAAGATGGGTATTTTTTTTTGAATTGGTAAAGGTGATTTGCTATTTAGTCTGTTTGGACCTACTCCTATTTTGTTCTGATCGAGCCTTTTTTCATGCTAACTCATTTCTTTTTATTTTTTTATGGGCCTGTGACTGCTCTTGAACCCGTTGCTATTGTGTGATTATCATACTAGCTCTTTTTGTCGGTTGGTGGTGTGGTGGTTGGTTCTTGTCTGTGTTTTTGTGCTCTTGGACTTGGTTGTTCTTTGCCTATGTTTCTTTTGGTTGGTGCATGTGTTTCCTTTGTTTGGTGGTTATTTGGGCTATGATGGCTTTGATGTTATGTTTCCTTTGGTTGGGGGTTAATTGAGAATTTGTGATATCCTTGTTGTTGACATGATGTGCCTGGAGCTTGGATGGTTGGTTGCTAGTGTTGCTGCCTATGTTTCCTTTGGTAGGGCGTGTTTCCTTTCTTTGGTGGTTATTTGGGCTATGATGACTTTGATGTTAAATTTTCTTCACTATAGCTCGTAGTATTATATGTAATTGTAACCATTCTATATGAAATTTGAATGCTTACATATTATGTTACTCTTAGTGATTTTTTGACTGAGCTTGAGCCTTTATTTTTACAAATTTACCTTAGCTTTTAGTCTCTCTTTTATCTCCTATTTCTAATAAGTTAGTTTTTTAATTTTTTTTCACAGTATTCTTGCAGGTCTTGGACTCTTGGAGTCTTGCAATCTAGATTATTTTCTCAACTTTGATTCACTGATGATGTTGCTTCATGTTTTTTTTATTTTTTTATTGTACATTTGTAATTGTTATAAATTGAGGACTTGGAGAACTATATTTTTTTGAATTAGAATTGTCAATAGTTCATAATTGTCACATTGCCTATTAATGCAAACCTTTGAAAATCTATAGAGTTATTGTTGATTTTTATATTTATTTTAGTTGATGCTAGCTTTTAATATATATGCAATCAATTTTAATTTAAAAATATTTTGTTGTTTTAAATATGCCTCAATATAGAAATAGATTACTCTTTTAAATCATTATTTTTAGTAGCTTAATTTATAGGTATTTAAAATTATTATGATCATACTATTGTTACAATTTTAAAATGATTTTTTTGGATAATCTCTTATTATTATATATTTTTGGGTTTTTTTTAACTGAATCGGAAATTTGAAATTTTTTTCGGATTGGATTGGATTGGTTTGGATTATATTAAATATTATATGGATCAGATTTTTGGATTATGGATTCCAAACCCAACGGATAGTAAATTAGAGAACCGATCCGTCAATCAACAAAATGCACGCTAACTTCTTTAGACAGTAATTTTTTGCAGCAACTCTAACATTATTTTTTTTCACAATTACAAATAGACCCAAAGTTTTAGATTATTTTTTCTTTTTTTAGATCATATCCCTCTCCTCTTTGTTCTTATTTCTCCTTTTTCTTTCTTACTTCATATCATAAAATATTAATACAAAGCAATTATTTCCTTATATCATGCTTAGTAGGTAATAAGTTTGAATATATTAGATAAATGATCGGTGTTATAATGTTGTTGCTTGTTATCAGGATGTCAATTCGGATTGATTGGTTCAAATGACTAAATTAATTATCAATTTATTAAATATATATATATAATTAATTTAAAATCAATGATGATAAACAAAACATCATGAAGAATTCTTACATAATTGTTTGTCTCCTACAATGATGAACATATTATATATGACTTACATCAAAAGAGATAGATAAACATAAGAGCTATACATCCAATTAATGAGTTATAAAACAACTTTTTACAACTTATTGATTGCTACACATAAATTAACCACATTCAATAATTATTTCATTTATTGACACATGCAATTTAAATCCTTAGTGCCCATGAAAATAGCTCACCACTATTATTTTTTTAATTAAATTCATTGTTCTTGTCCAAGAGTGGGCGACATGAATGCGATTTAATAAATAAATTCATATATGTTGCACTATTTTTTGGTCTAAATAAATAAATAAATATATAAATATATATATATATATATATATATATATATATATATATATATATATAATTATATATATATTAATTATATATAAATAATATATATAT
>CM038230.1:101244136-101398053 GCA_021442155.1 Cymbidium sinense | reverse complement strand
GTCAAAAATAGTGCAACACCCTCAAAGGCACTGAGAGAATCTGAATCAAAATCACCCAAAATCTAAGCCCATCAAATGCTTCATTATAATGCTCTAAACATAATCTAAGGAGTTGGCAAAAAAAAAAAAGGTCAAAATGGTACCCTCAAAGAGGTACACGATCTGAATGCAAAATACCCACCCAAAATCACCCAAGCGCCATCAAATGCTTCCATTTAATGCCTAAACATAATCATGGGGTAAAAAATGGAAAAAGGTCAAATGGTAAAAGATAATACGTACCCTCACCAATCACCAGATACATATCAAATCAAAACCACCTCAAAATCATCTGATACTTTGCTTATAATGATGCATAATCATAAGGAGTTGAAAAAAACTAAAAAGGTCATGGTACCCTCCAAAGAGGTACAGTCTGAATGAAAACCACCCAAAATCACCCATCAATGCATTATAATGTTAAACATAATCATAAGGAGTTAAAAAAAATGGAAAAAAAGGTCAAAATGGTGCATCAAAGAGAGTACATACCCACAAGCACATTCCTTTGCAAACATAAATTAAAAAAATACACTAAAACTATCCACCCACCATCACTCATCAAATGCTTCCATTATAACTAAACATAATCATAAGGAGTTGACAAAAAAAATGGAAAAAAGGTCAAAAATGGTCCCCTCAGGTACAATCTGAGTCACTAAACCCCACTACCCCGCCATCAAATTCTTTCTGATACATCATAATGAGTTGGCAAAAAAAAAAATGGTCAAAAAAATGGTCGTACCCTCAAAGAGGTAACAACAGATAAAAATACCACCCAAATCACTGCCATCAAATGCTTCCATTATAATGCTCTAAACATAATCATAAGGAGTTGGCAAAAAAACGGAAAAAAGGTCAAAATGATCGTACCCTCCAAAGAGGTACCGCGGTCATAAAATACCACCAAAATCACCCAAAGCTCAAATGCTTCCTTTAATGCTCTAATAATCATAAAAAAAATGGAAAAAAAATGAAAAAAGTACAGATTGGTACTAATCGAAACCACCGCCATCAAATGCTTTATAATACAAACATAAATAAGGAGTTGACAAAAAAATGGAAAAAAGGTCTTGCGTACCCTCAAGAGGTACCTGAAAAAGTTGGCAAAAAAATTATAACCCTCAAAGAGGTACCATTATAGATGTAAATACCACAAAACCATCAAAGCGCCAAATGCTTCCATTATAATGCTAAACATAAGTTGGCAAAAAAAGCGGAAAAAAAAGTCAAAATTGATCTATTATTGGTACATATTTATTGATCTTGTCAATGATTACAATTTCCACGGTGGGGATTAACTTTCACTATTGCTTAAAGAGCTACAAACCGATGTCAAAATCTCTAATATCTGATCAAAGCGGATAATGTCATGTATCAAATATTTTCACGAGATAATATCCATCATCGACTTAGTGTACCCTTTAGATTGTTTCATTGTGGAGCTCGAGTTAAATTCACGCATGTAGAACATCATTAGTTGATACTTTCTTCTGACATCGATGTGTGATATTATTATTGTACCTCGAAAAACACTTTGGCATAGCGAGAAAGGTGATGCAACTTGTGAGGCACCTTGACCCTATCGGTGTAGTTTGGTTTACGCAACCAAAAAAAAGTAGAAGGGTTTGAAGATTAACTAATATTTAAAATACCAAAAAATAATACATAGTAGAAAATTACTCTTGGCTTTCTTGGATCTCTCCCAATATCCTTAAGCCTTGAGTTGGAAACACCCTGGCGTTAAGCGGATCTTTTAAGATGTCTTTTCCACTTATCTGTCAGTGGTTAACTTCTTCTTCTAAGCTTTGTCGGTTGGAGAATTCCACTTATTATAGAGTCGACATCATCATATAGTTTTCTAGGGATCCAAGCATATAGTCCTCGACTCTCTTATTGCCACTGTGACGCTTATTTGATATGCATATCGACTTATGTGGTTCAAAATAATGCGAAGCATTTCCATCTGCTTGCCACATCTCTTAATTTTATGTATGCACTATCAATGTAAATATCCCTCTTTGCTCTAGTAGACCATCGCGAAGATACTTGTCCGGAATCACAACATCTTCACGACTAAGAACTACGACAATGGGCACAAAGTAATCCCATCATCTCAAATTTTTTGCATGTACAAGTCACTTCAGGGTAGTCTAGTCGAAATACGACCCATGTTTTGGATGCATTTTTATTCTCTAAGTTTCTTACCAAATACTCCATGGTCTGTCGACTTAGTTGATAGGCCCCCCCCATGCAAAAATTCCTCTTCAAACATAGTGTAAACCTTTCTTGTATAAAATAGCGACTTATTTTAGAATTGGGTAGTCTTAACAACAGAACAATCGATGGTACTTGAAGTCTTCGTCATGTTCATTCCAAGCCATGTCTCCATAACCTTTTCCAACCCCAAGAAAATATCGTGAGCGAACTTGTTGGTTTAGATATTCCATGACATACATTGTTATGGACTCACTACGTTGTATTGACAAGATGCCCATGCGAATGAGTCCTTTGAATCTGATTGGACCACTTGGATCTAATCTTATAAAGCTCAGGACAACCAAGCATGATCATGCAAATTGCCTTCTTCTAGCATGCCCAAGCCTCTTTAAACTCTTCCCTCGAGTCACACTTACTCATGCATTTATAAAATAGGCCTTGTACTATCTTATTATTAAAGCAATGAACCTTGGAAGGAGCTTTCTTTGAAATATACAACCTATGATGAGTATCGACAATATCTCTGCTCTTGATCTTGATGAATATTGTTATAGGATGTCATATTCATCAAGAAGAAAAGTTTGGAATAGCCATGAGAATGACTCAATTGTCTCTTCGATAAAAGGCTACTCCAAATAATACATTTTGCCGATTCACTCCAAGAGGGCACAGATTATATTTATTTATTGAGCTTGTATCAAAAATTATCACATCCCCAAAACAATCATATTCTATCCTAGACATGCCATTACAAAAAAAAACTTACTAAGCAATCCGACATCAACTTGCACATCCCATGCAAACATCCCATCCGACCTCTCCTTAAACAAACTGTATTAATGCATTCATCACCATTTGCAATCCTCGATCTTTTCTCTTTTTGAATAAAATTGAAAGCATCTCTTTTGGTGAACCCGATATTCTCTACGCCGCCAACTTCCTCAGTTAGATAGCTGAATGCATCAGTTGCTCTAATACCACCCTCTGTCATTATCTTCAACACGGACGCCTTTTCATCGCTAATGCATCTGTGTGATCTGAGAAGATGTAGGTCAGCAGGCTCTGCCAAAGAATGATTATGACTTTCTGTATATTTTTAATCGTCCAATTCCCCTCCAAATCAACAGAGAATCTAATCATGGCTGGACAACCAGTTCTTGTATCAACTTTCTGGAATTTTGTTAAGCTATTTAGACTGGCAGACTTCTTCCGACCAGCTTTTGCACATAGAAAATCTTTTGATTTCAATTTCTTTGAGTTTGGCCAATAACTAGTATGGTCCTTCCAACAGCCAATTTGATGTGCATAGTCACGATGCGGTGCATATGCCTCCGTTTCATTACGAGCAGTGGTGGAGTTTCTCCAAATATGGGTCATTGCATTTACAGCGAAACGATACAAAAATATGTTAGAAAATATAGATGGAAACTAAATCACCTAAAAACCACCCAAACTGCCATCAAATGCTTCCTTTGCAATGCCCAATACATAATCATAAGGAGTTGGCAAAAAAAGGTAAAATAGTCAGCCTCAAAGAGGTACAGTCTGAGATGCACTAAACCAACCAACCATCAAAAGCGCCATCAAATGCTTCCATTATAATGCCTAAACATAATCATAAGGAGTTGGCTGGAAAAAAGGTCAAAATGGTTTGTACCCTCAAAAGGTACAGGATCTGAATGTACTAAACCAGAAACCACCCAAAGCGCCATCAAATGCTTCCTTTGCAATGATACATAATCATAAGGAGTTGGCAAAAAAAGCGCAAAAAGGTCAAAATGGTCATCTCAGAGGTACCGTCTGATGCACTAAACCACCCGAACCACCCAAAGCGCCATCAAATGCTTCCATTATAATGCCCTAAACATAATCATAAGGAGTTGGCAAAAAAAACTCAAAAGGGTCAAAATGGCCCTCCAAAGAGGTACAGTACAAATGCACTAAACCACCCGAAACCACCACGCCATCAAATGCTTCCATTATAATGCCACACATAATCATAAGGAGTTGGCCTCATCATGAATGTGTAAAGAAATGAATGTGAAAATTATACGTATATATGCTTCTTTCATGCAGGTTTGAAGGCCTCGTCATGCTCATACGTGATGAGATGATATGGTATCATGAAACCGCTCGTACAAGTAAGCCAAAATGCTACCAAAATTTTTGACTAGAATAAAATATAAGGGAGAAGAATATTTGCATATATATTTGCTTTATACGGTGATTGAAGGCCTCGTTATGCTCATAAGGGCGTGATGAGATGAAAATCGGCCGAGGTGCTTTAAAACACCAACCGTCACACTCATCAGGGCGTGACGGGTAGGCCAAAGCAGTTCTGATGTAGCCCCCTACGCGGGGATAACGTTGGAATACTGCTGAAATGCCACCGGATCTGCAATTTTTTGTACAAGCAGACAGAATGTGACACTAAATTAAATGCTACACAAATGAAGAAGCTTTCCTTCAACATAAAAATTAAGGAACTTAATTCTAAATTATGATTTTCAAAATCAACAACAACAACAACAACAAGCCTTAATCTCACTAGGTGGGTTAATGACATGATCTTCGTCTCCATTGTGTCATGTGTCAAATTATCATTTAATTCAAGTATACTAAGATTATTTTTATACATCTTAACAAGTCTTTTAGGTCTATCTCTACCTTTCTTAACATAAGACAAATCTAATGCATCTACTCTCTAATGGGTTATGACGGTCGACACTTTTATGTGACCAAACCATTTAAGGCGACTCTCTAATCTTATCTTGGAGCTACTCCAACTTTTTTGCAACATACTCATTTTGCATTCTATCTCTAAAGCCACTCATCCACGAGCATTCTCAACTCTTAATTTAGTCTTATGCTTCTCTTTTTTCATTTGCATAAGTCATTACCACCCATCTTATAAAATTTTCCTTTAGTTTAAGTGGAACTTTTCTATCACATAATAGGCGATGCATTCCTCCACTTCAACCATCCAACTTGAATTCTACTAATAACATCTCCATCTATTTCACCATCATTTTGAACAATAGAGCCTAAATATCTCAGATCACTCTTATTAATGATTTGATCACCTAAAGTCACAACACTACCACTAAAACTTATACAACTAAAATTACACTCCATATATTTAGTTTTAGATCTACTTAAACGAAAATCTTTAGACTCTAAAGTTGACCTCTATAATTCAAGTTTCTGTTGGACTCCCTCTCTAGTCTTATCAACAAGAAGAATGTCATCAACAAAAGCATACACCAAGGTACATCTTCTTGTAAATGCCTCATAAGAACATCCATAACTAAAGTAAAAAAAGATAAGGGCTTAATGTTGATCCTTGATGTAATCCAACTGAAATAGGAAAATATTTTGTCAATCCTCCTTGTGTTTGGACACAAGTAACAACTCTAGTATACATATCCTTAATGACATAGAGATTTTCAAAATCAACGAAATCACTAATTAGGTGAAATTAGCTATCTTTATAAATATGCATGTGACATGAGATTTAAAGTACAAATTTTAATGTAAAAGGTTGCAGCTGAAATCAATTAAATATCAATATTAAAAATCTAATAAAATATTAGATCAATTTACAACCTTCTTTCTCCACCGGATGCAATTCTTAAACAAGCAGCAACACTAAATTAAATGATGCACAAATTAAGGAACTTTCCTTCAATCCAAAAATAAATAAAAAAATTCATTCTAATAATAATTTTTAATGTCAGTGATTTCATTAATTAGATGAAATTATATAAAATTATAAATTTCTGCATGTGCCCGACATAGAGATTTCAAGTGCAAATTTTAATGTCTGAAAAGGCTGCGCAGGCTATATTGGAATAAAAAAAATAAAAGTACAAAATCAATCTTATAATTCAAATACAAAATTACCTAAAATTACTATACACCGCGTAACCTGCTTGTCTTTGAATGCTTAAATTCGTTTGAGTATCTTTGCGGGTTGCTTAGTTTAGTCTTGGGTCAGTTAACAAAACCTAAAACTATGATAAAAGTTTCAAATCGGTGAAATATCGAGAAATTGATTACGTTGGGTGAGAGATCTAATCCTCTGTTAGCAGCTAAACAGAGTTGACACGATCTAAAGCTCTTAAACATATTCTAATTAATCATTTTTTAAGTAGCAATCTGAAACTGCTTAAATAGAATTTTGTCATTAAAAGCTTAAATCAAAACTCAATCTATCCACCTTTCGCAACTGTTTGTCGGGGGTGATAAATTAAGAAAACTCTAGCTCACAAAGGAGCCAATGTCAAATCAAGTATTCCACTATGTTCACTCTCAATCAATCTCACATGACATGACCTGTCCTCGCTTTTAATCGGCTCTGAATGAAGCAAATAAGAGTCTTACATTCGTGGTTTGGCGGTCGAGCTCCATTATATTATGATCACGATCGTATCCCGTATGCTCCCCAATGACTTTGCCCTTTGAGTTATGAATCATAGGATATACTTGATAGGACAAACAATCCTTTGTTAGCTAAGGTAGATTTAAAATTGTCTCCTTAGATAAACACCACCCGAGGTTTACAAGGATTTCTTGGACGACGTAACTCATGTGTTGCTGATAAGGATCCTTCGGTCAAGTTGGGTCCACTACCTCCTCTGACTAAGTAGAGTGGGGACCGCGACTGCCTGGCCTGGGATGACGGAACCATGGGATCTAGATCGGGCATGTCATCATTCCCCCAATCATCCGGTTTAAGCTAAAATTGTGAATTTCATAAATTTAAATTCTGAAACTCTACATCTTTCTATCTATGCATTTAGCGATCTAATGACTAGCCTTAATCGAAAGTTCTCTCTCACTTATTGGGAGGGGTAATTAACTATAGGGGCTTGCGCCTATAGGAAACCTGGAACTAGATTTAAAGTCCTCACCAAATGAGGGCGAAATCTCTGGGTAGTGTCTTATCTACTATTCCATTTGCCTTCTGAAAGTTACACCGACATCTTCAAATCACATTCTCTTCAATTCAATAATTGTCGAGAGGTGGTGAATTTTTTTGTTATCTATGTAAGTCAAGCAAGTGAAAAATATAACACACAAAATATGCATATAAGTTTTAATCAAGGCCAATATCGAAATTGAAGGGCTTTTTGTAAGTTATATATGGTGTTATATTTACATGCTTTATATTATTTTGATAGATTTAAATATTACATCACAACAATCAAACAATTCTTCAAGTGTAACAAAATATCACTATCTTGGTCTACTTTTTTTTTTCAACTTACAATATCTTGGTAAACGTAAAGTTGTACTTTGTTGGATTGTGAGAACTATGATAGTTTATAAAACCATAAATTTACTTCAATTGTGAAGGTGTTAAGAATTATAATAGGTTTTCTTATTTTCCGAGAACAAATGGAATCTTCGTGTAGGAGGGTAAACTAAAGAAAACATAGTTGGAGAAACGTTAACTAGTCAATTAATGGGAACTAGCAGAAAACATAAATGTAGAAGAAATCACAACTTACTAGTAAATGGAAGATGGGATCATATTGTTCACCTAAAGGGATGGCGAACAAAAGCACACTACATTTGGCCAGCTAGTAATTTGGGGTAAAATGTTTCCTCAACTTGAGGAGATCAAGATGAGATTGATGTTGCATCATTAATTTAACCACAGCTAGTAGGCAAAGACAACATCATGACAAAGAGTCATGACTTTGGGCTAGAATGTTGGAGTGGAGGTTGACAACTCCCTCAACATGTGGAATATGCAAACACAAGATTCTTATATTTGTAATCTAATCAAAGCAAAGAGTGCAACAAGAAGACTTATTTTTTTAGGCTATTAATAGGCTAAAATTGAAGGACATGAGCTTGAAAAAAAGCTTTTAGAACATATGCCAGCATTACATTTTACCTCCACCAACACAGTTTCTTAATCTGATATACAGGTCTCCTGTTTCCTGCATTTATACTATTAGCAAGTAACTTGAATTAGTTCTATCTATGTTGTTTGAAAGAGAATGATTCATATCTATCATCTATCTAAACTGATTAATCTATTACTTTCATGTGCAGCTGGTTATCTTAGGTTGATTAACGAGATGAAGGAATTGATTGAAGGGGCTGGGAAGAAGTCTTACACCCTAGTCATGGGAAGACCTAACTCTGCCAAACTCGCCAACTTTCCAGAGGTAATGAGAGACTTAAACTGAGCAATATTCTATATGTGCCACCTTATTCTAGTGGTTGAAAATGCTTTCAATTAAGTGGCATTGGGTTCAAAGCTTGCATATGCATTGTGTGTGTGAGTTTGTGATTAAATTTGTTCATATGTCCCAAAAAAAGAATAATATTCTTTGACTTTTGATCAAGCATTTATTGATCTTTTCAACAGTGTGATGTTTTTGTCTACGTCTCTTGTGCACAAACTGCTCTCTTGGATAGCAAAGATTTTCTGGCTCCAGTTATAACTCCTTTTGAAGCAATGTTAGCTTTTAGTAGGTATGCTCCTTTCTGATGTAGAAGTTCAGAATCATTGTTGTCATTCTTCACTCTTTTTTGGCAATGCTCTCTGCTTTCTTCTTAATTCTCATTCCTGCTCACTGTGAAGAGTTAACTACTGCGATGTTCTACTGGATTTTATATGTCAGTCATGTTTTCTATGTTGAAGTTCTCCCTCCATTCTACTCTTTCTCCAAATCCTACTCATACTTTTGCAGGGGAAAAGAATGGACTGGAGAATATGTGCTGGAGTTTGGTGACTTGAAGATCTCTTCACCTGAAGGTGTCAACCACATTCAAGAAGCTCGGTTCTCATTTATCAAAGGTGCTTACATGGAAGATGTTCAGCCTCATGGTATTTTCTTCAAATTGTGAACTTTCATTTGTTGTTTCTCTTCTTTCTGTTGGCTCAATACAAAGTTTTTTTTATTATTAATTTTATTTTGTAACAATTCTTTCAACATTTGAAATTTCGAGTAATTGAAACTGTAATTAAGAGTATCATGTAATTCTTGGTGGTTAATCTGTGCTTTTTTTGTTGCTTTGCTACATGTTATTGATTAAGAGAAGAGCATGTCTGGTAAACATATATACTAAGATGATCAAGTCTTCTATTTTGGCAGAAGTTGAAGGCCAAAGAGATGAACATTCCCTCGCGCTGATGGAGCCCTCTAAGGTGGCTCTGAGCTCGATTAATCGACCATCTGATTCAATTTTATTCAATGGATCGGCTCGATCCGGCGTCGATTTCTTCACAGCTCGTTCCTTCAAGGGTCTCAAAATACAGTATGATAATCCATCTCCCCCTTCTTCGTACCTCATTGGCAGAAGTGGTAGAGCAGCTGGTTATGTTGATGAGAAAAAGTCAAGAGAATAGTTCATCTTCAGTGTTCTAGCTCATGAATCTGCTTCAGAAATCTGAAGAATTTTGTGTAAAAGGTAATTTGAAAGCCCAAGATTGTAGTTTCTGAGTTAAGTTATTCTCTTAAAGATTGTATTTGGGGCTGTTTACTTTTGGTTCATATTGTATTTTTTTTGTTTTCAGTATTTTGAGGATTGTACCCATTTTGATGTAATATTATTTTATAGTTCATTATCAATTGTGGAAAGATCTGTTAGATATGGTTTCATTTGGTTGCATTCATTATTTATAAAATTGTTATTTTGATGGTTTCATTAAGGGACTGTTTAGATTGATGATTTTTAGTATAAAGTAAAATAAATGAGGGATTTTAATTTTTTGTGTTTGATATGGTGTAAAGTAAAATTCTAAAGTAATGTATTTAGAATACATTGAAAGAGATAATTTTATGTATTTGAAAATATTTGGGTGAATTACACATAATATAAAATATTTTCGCCCTTACCCCACAGTGTACCATTGTTTCGTCATAGTCGATAGTCACCACACTCGTAACCCTAAAATTTTTACATTAATTCTACTAAATAGGAAAAATAAAATAAATTTATGTATTTGTAGAGTTTTTAATTAAATAATTTTAAAGTAATTCAAGTATGTTATATTTATTTTATAATATATATATATATTTTTCACTTTTTTTTAGGCATCTAAACAACCCATAAGCCAAAAGTTTGATTTATTTTTTTAAGAGTATTTACATGCATATCATATCATTCTTATATTTACATATCTAACATCTAAATATTAGTATTTACATAAATAATATTTAAAATTTTTAATGTTATATACAAAAAAATATCATAATCATTAATTTTTAAAAATAAAATGTAATTTCATACATAAAAAAATAGTATATTTGTAAATGTTAAAATTTAGATGTTAGATATATAAATATAGTCTTTTTTTTTTAACATCATGATATTATGAACATCAGTAAATCAAAAATAATCCAAAAGTCTTTTTTGATATAAGTAATTTGTGTGAATTAAAATAGTTTAGAATGGGAGTTAACACCCCATAATTTTCAATTTTAATTTGAAAACCAAAAGCTTTGTTCTATACATCCATTATAAGCATGTTATTAAATTATTTTAAATTTAAACTTTAGAGCATATAAAAGATTCTTAATTCAAATAATTGTTTTAGAGAAAAGTTAGTCATTAATATGAAAATAAAGGTTAAACATATAAAAGAAGATATAATTATTATTTCATTTTCTCTCTTTTTTATTATAGGAGTTTAAATAGAGATTATAACTTATTATTATAAAATTTTTTTTTTCTTGCTAGGATATAAAATGTTAAAGAAGCTGTAGAGCCGCCCTTACATTAAGAGTGCATTTGAGGTGGTATTCTAGCTACGGTGCGGTAGGTGTTTGATAAATTGTGATGGAGTTGTGTTTTAAAAAATTTGTTGTGAGAAAATTACGTTTTTTAACTTGATTTGGCCAAGTGTGCTGTAATTTGATTTTTTGAAAATAATTTTTTTTTTTAGTGCTCACCACAACTTCTTTTAGGAGTGTGCATATTTCAGTTTAAATAGAAAATCCAAATCAAATCGAACTGTATTTTCTAATTTGAATCGATTTCAAATTTTTAATATGGATTTCGATTTTAGGTTTACCTATTTTCAGTTTTTGGATTACGGATTAGTTCATGATTTTTTTAATCCAAAGAAACCGTTTAAACCTAACTATTAAATTGGGTATTCGGGTTGAGGCGCCATGCCCATGCCCCGTGCGTGCTCATTGCTCCGTGGTCTGTCGAACTAGACGGGTTGAGGTCGAGTCCACAAATCCCTAATTTTCATTCTGCTCAACTAAGTGCCCTATTCTCTTCTCTTCGTTCTTGTTCTTGTTCTTTTGAAGCTCCAACCTCGATGCCCGCACTCAATCCGCCCATTAAGCCTTCCGTATTCCTATTCTCTCATTCTCTGAATCTCTTCTTTCTCTGCTCTTCTTGCCTCTCGACTTCTCAGGTGAATTGGTTGTGTTGGTTGGATTATTTTGGTGGCCTGTTAGCCTGATGACTTTGCTTGCTGGGTTTGTTTATTTTGTTAGTTTCCTGATTCTGTGATTTCAGTGGTTACTTCTTGACTTCAGTTGACATTATTTCTTTGACTTCTATGCCCTTTGGGGTGGTGGTTTCTCGGTTGATTGGTTGTGTTGGCTGGATTACTTGGGCCAGTTAGCCTGATGACTTTGCTTGTTGGGTTTATCTGTTTTTTTATTTTATTGATTCTAGAAATTTGGTGGCTGCTTATGGAGTTCAGCTGGCTATTTTTATTAGGCTTCTATGCCATTTGGGTGCTAGTTTCTCGGTGGATTGGTTGTGTTGTTTTGGTGGCCTTTGATTATCTGATGGCTTTGCTTGTTGGGTTTGTCTATTTTTTATTTCTTGATTACGTGATTTGGTGGTTTGACTCGATTGGTTTTATTTCTTTGGCTTCTATGCCCTTTGGGGTGGTGGTTTCTCGGTGGATTAGTTGTGTTGGATTGCTTGGGCGGTTTTGGTTTGTCATTTTGTTGTTTTCTTGTCAGGAATTTGGTTTTGTTTTTTATTAGCTCTTCTACCATTTGTAGTTCTCAATGGATTAGTTATATTGGCGGATTGTTTTGGTAGCCCCTTGGTTAGGATAGCTTTTCTTGTTAGGTTTGTCTGTTTGCTAGTTTCACGATTACGTGATTTGGTGGCTTGACTTTGATTGGTTATATTTCTTTGGCTTCTATGTCCTTTGGGGTGAGTTGGTTATATTTCATACTTGATTTCTATATTTCTTTTAGGGTGATTTGTTTCATGGTAAAACTAGTATTCATTTAAAATGATTATATCAAATGCTATTTTGTTGAGGATTGTTTCATCTTTGCTTTTTTTGTGTGGGATAATAGTCAACAAGATTTAATTACTTGTGGATATGAAGGAACAAATTTATTGGTTTCAAATATTTTGAGAAGAAAGTTTTTTAAGGTGTTGAGATGGAGAAAAGCTTTGAGGTTTTCATTGAACTAATTTCATTCATGTGACAAGTTGGTTTATTTAGGATAAATGTTTGATGCATGAGCCTTTACTAGTGATACAAGCATTTTTTTTTTTGGTTTATGTATTTGATTTGCTAAAGCTAAGTAGGCTATATGCCTATATTCATGTTATCAATGGTTTTATTGAACTAAAATAATTCAATATTATTTTAGTCTCATTTAACTTATTTGTTCTTGATCTCATCATAGTTTGATTAGATCTCATTGGAGAGAGCTCAAACATGATTGGTTCTTCAAAAATCAAATACCTATCAACCAAGATAATGCCCATTGTGTTGCAAGTGCTTCTAGTAGAAAGTCATCAATTAAAAAAAATTAAGAAAATAGATCTAATGTTTGGGATCATTTACTAAATTTAATAGTTCAATGGAAAAAAGATAAGCAAATGTAACTATTGTGTGAAGACGTATCATAGTGATACAAAGCTTAATGGTATTATAACTTTATAGACACATCTTTCTATATGTCAGAAGAATCCTCATAACATGAAAAAAAGCCAAACTCTACTTATTGCAACTTAAAGGTAAAAAAAACTAGAGGTCCAAATTTGGAGGTTTTATCAAAAGTTAATTGGAAAAGCTTTAGCATCCATGATAATTATAGATGAGTTACCATTTAAACATATTGAAAGATATGAGTTTAAATATTTTATATCAGTGTTTCCAATGTTTTGAATACCTTCTCGATGGACACTCACTTGTGGTTGCTTTCAATTTTACTTAGATGAGAAGAATGCTTTGAAAAAAATATTATGAGATTCAACTAGAAGGGTTTGCTTGACAACACATGAACATTAATTTAGAGAATTAAATATATGTGTCTTACCATGCACTATATTGATAAAGATTGAAAATTGAATAAGAGAGTCATTAATTTTTTGTCATATATAATCATAAAGGTGAGATTATTGGGCAAAAGGTAGAAATATTTTGATTGATTGGGGTATTAATATGTATTTATTCGTTGATAATGTTATGTAATAATGGTATTATCAATCATTTGTAGAAAAATTTATAAATGAGAGGAAGTATAGTATAAGTTCTTACATATGAGATGTGTTGCACATATTATAAATTTATTATTCAGATTGAATTAAGAAGGTTGCAAATCATATATTGTGTTAGGGACATGGTACATTAGACAATCACCATCAAGACTTAAAAAGTTCAAAGAATGCATTGAAATTGATACAGAACAAAAGCTTATTTTGTTTGGATGTACCGACAAGGTGGAATTCTACATATTTGATGTTAAACTCGACAATTCAGTTTCAAAAAGCTACTATGTTGTGTTTGGATATGTATCCTCTCTTGGAGGGGGTTAATTTGGCATGAGTAATAAGGTTTTGGTATATGATATGTTTTATGATTGTAAGATGAAGATGATTGTGGTATGGATGAAATTGCTTAGGTAAAACAAAAAATTGTTGAATGTCATAATGATCCAAGAGATGGTGGGAGAAAATACATGATGGTTGAGAAATTCAAGAGACATAATTATGGGAGAGATGATCTTGAGAGTAAAACAGACTGAAAAAATACTTGGCTGAAGACTTTAAGTTTTGCAAGATGATTTTGAAATTCTAACATGGTGGAAGGTTATTGCTCCGAGGTTTCCTATCTTATCTCGGATGGCACGAGATATTTTGGTACATATCAATTATGAGTCTACTTTTAGCACTTGTGGTCATGTTAGATACTTTTAGGTGCTCCTTATCTCCAAAGATAGTGCAAGCTCTTATATGTATTAAGATTAGATGAGAGCAAAGTATGTCAATAGAGAACATTCATGATATTGATAAATTTGATGATATATCATAACATCTTTTATGGTTAATTATATTATTTTATTCTTTAATACATATATTATTACCATAACTAATTATTAATACTTTTTTAGATCTATCGAAGGTTCGATGATCCAACATTTTGGTAAAGTATTAGAGGGTTCTGAAGCATATATGATATATGTTTTAATGTTGCCACTATTGATGGCCTTTTGGGACTATGACATTTCTAGCTTACTTGTTGACTAAACACTATCAATCTTTGTCTTAACATGTCATGGTATTTTTTTTAATTATGTTGTCATATACCATCCTTTAGTTCTTGTTGTTCTTTGGTTTATGTTTTTTTGTTTGGCATGGGTTCGGCTTTCCTTTCTTTTGTTTCCTTATTTGGTTGGTTGATTGATGTTATCGTGGTGTGTTCTGGTTGGTTCCCTGGTCTTGTGGTCATGGTTGGTTCCGTGATGTTATCCGGGTGTGGTTGGTTCCCTCGATTCTATGTTGGTTGGTTCCTTCTTGTGGGTTGGTTGGTTCCCTCAATTTGTTTATTTGGTTGGTTCCTTCTTTTATTTTTGGTTTTTGATTTATTGGGCTATGATGTTATATTTCATTTACTTTTGATAGAAGTATATGTGATTGTAACCCTTATATTTAGAGTTTGGATGCTCACATAATCTACTGCTCTTAGTGATTTTCTCTTTTGATTGAGAGCCTGGTTGGTGGTTATTTAGTCTCTCTTTTGTTTCTTTTGTAATCATTTAGTTCATTTTAGTTTCCTTTTGCAAGTTTATTTTGTAGGTCTTGCTGGTATGTTCTTAGTGTGGAGTCATCATATCAAGTATGTTAATGTAAGTAGATGAAGTCGGTTTTTTTTTTTGAATTGGTAAAGGTTGTTTGCTGTTATTTAGCATGTTTGGACCTGCTCCTATTTTGTGTTGTTGACTACTGAGCCTTTTTTCATGCTAGCTCATTTTTTTTTGTTTTTTTATCGGCCTGTAGCTGCTCTTGGACTTGGTTGGCTATTATGTGATTATTTTTCATGCTAGCTCTTTGTTGGTTAGCTGGCTATGGCTGGTTGGTTGCTATCTGCTGGTGTTTTGTGGCTGCTCTTGGACTTGGTTGTTGCTGCCTATGTTTCTTTTGGTTGGTGCATATGTTTCCTTTGTTTGGTGGTTATTTGGGCTATGGTGGCTTTGATGTTATGTTTCCTTTGGTTGGGGGTTAATTGAGAATTTGTGATATCCTTGTTGTTGACATGATGTGTGGATGGTTGGTGTTCTTTTATGTTTCCTTTGGTAGGGCGTGTTTCCTTTCTTTAGTGGTTATTTGGGCTATGATGACTTTGATGTTAAACTTTCTTTACTATAGCTGGTAGTATTATATGTAATTGTAACCATTCAATATGGAGTTTGGATGCTTACATATTATGTTACTCTTAGTGATTTTTTGACTGAGCTTGAGCCTTTATTTTTACAAATTTACCTTAGCTTTTAGTCTCTCTTTTATCTCCTTTCTAATAAGTTAGTTTTTAATTTTTTTCACAGTTTATTTTTGCGGTCTTGGACTCTTGGAGTCTTGCAATCAATTATTTTCTCAACTTTGATTGATGATGTTGCTTCATGTTTTTTTATTGTACATTTGTAATTGTTATAAATTGAGGACTTGGAGAACTATATGTTTTTTTGAATTAGAATTGTAAGTAGTTTATAATTGTCATATTGCCTATTAATGCAAACCTTTGAAATTCTATAGAGTTGTTGTTAATTTTTAAATTTATTTTAGTTGATGCTAACTTTTAATATATATGCAATCAATTTTAATTTAAAATAATTTGTTTTTTAAATATGCCTCAATATAGAAATAGATTACTCTTTTAAATCATTATTTTTAGTAGCTTTAATTTATAGGTATTTAAAATTATTATGATCATACTATTGTTATAATTTTAAAATAATTTTTTGGAGAATCTCTTATTATTTTATATTTTTGGATTTTTTTTAACCGAATCGAAAATTTGAAATTTTTTTTCGGATTGGATTGGTTCGGATTATATTAAATATTATATAGATCAGATTTTTGGATTATGGATTCCAAACTGAACGGATTAGCAAATTAGAGAATTGATCCGTCCAATCCAACCAATACCTTCTTCTTTAGACAATAATTTTTTTGCATCTAACATTATTTTTTCACACAATTACAAACAGACCCAAAGTTTTTTTATTTTTCTTTTTCAGATCATATCCCTCTCCTCTTTGTTATTGTTTCTCCTTTTTCTTTCTTACTTCATATCATAAAATATATTAACACAAAGCAATTATTTCCTTATATCATGCTTAGTAGGTAAGTTTGAATATATTAGATAAATGATGGTGTTATAATGTTGTTGCTTATTGTAGGTGTAATTTGGGTCGACGGGTCGTTGGTCAGACAAATTGACCCAATAGGTTGACGTATTTATTAAGCGGGTCAAAACTTCAACAACTTCGATTGACGACCTATTATATATATATATATATATATATATATATATATATATATATATATATATATATATATATTTTTTATATATATATATATATATATATATATATATAATATATATATATTTATTGTCAAAACAGTCAAATTTGGGTTATAAAATCATTTAATTGTTCAATTTTGAACAAATTTCAATTTTCTTGGATCACTGACCCAAAATTAATTTAAAAAATATTTGGGTCAACTCATTTTTGGTAGTTAAATGTCATTATAAATTTTTTACACCCTAATTATTAAGAATGATAAGTAATAGTTTTATATGAGTTTGAGACAGAAATTTATTTCTATATCTAAATAGTTATACATTACATTTTTTTTTCTAGTTACAATGAATGATGAATTATATAAAATTGTAAATCAATTAAGCTCCATCTTACCTTCTTTTTAAGGGTTGTTTTGTTGCATATATATTTTTTTTAATTGAAAAAGCATACATATATATACATACATATATGTGTATATATATATATATATATATATATATATATATATATATATATATATATATATATATATATATTATATATATATATATATAAAATTTGCTTATTATATATTTTTATATATTTTTGAATTATCTATTTTAAAATGAATAAAATATCAATTATTCATAAATTACATTAATATAACAAAATTTAAAATCTCTAAAAATATCAAAATATCCTTAAAAAAAAAAAAAAAGAAAAAAAATCAAAATATCCTACTATTAAAAAAAAAAATATATAATTAATTTAAAATCAATGATGATAAACAAAACATCAAGAATTACATAATTGTTTTATTCTCTACAATGATGAACATATTATATATGAATAACATCAAAAGAGACAGATAAACATAAGAGCTATACATCCAATTAATGAGTTATAAAACAACTTTTTACAACTTATTGATTGCTACACATAAATTATCCACATTCAATAATTATATTTTTCTTTTTTTATAATTCTAAGAATTCATATATATTGCACTATTTTTGGTCAATATATATATATATATATATATATATATATATATATATATATATATATATATATATATATATATATATATATATATATAAATAAAAAAATCATTTATTAGTAATCTAAATAATGAAAAGATCGAATGAATTTTAAATGACTTAAATTTTTTTTAGAATTTTTATTTTATTTTTTCGAATGATTTACTTATTCTAATGAGCAGTCCGGAAATAGAAGAAGTTCTTATTTTATTTAGCGTTAAGTTAGTCCAAAATGAACTTTCATATACAGATCATATTTTTTAGAATTAGAAAATAAAAAAAAGTATTTTAAAATTACATAAGATGAGTTTAAAAATTATTTAATTTGCTTTAATGAAATTATTCTTTAATTTTTAAATTCATTCTCATATAATTTTCCTTTATATGTCTTAGTTATTCTACCATATATATTTTTTTTCATAAAAATATAAAAAAGTATATTTTTTTAAAATAAAATTAAGTCAACTGCACAAGGAAATATCTTTCACTATTTTTTTTCATAAATGAAAAAAAAAATAGAGACACAGTTCAGGCGAAAAAAAAGAATACAAATGCTATAAATTGCACCACCCTTCAGCTGCCATAAACACACAATGGCCGGAGCAACACAGAACCTCCTCGCATCCATCCTCTTCATCGCCGGCGTAGTTCTCTCCGCCGGCCCTTTCAGAACTGCGGCTGCATAAACGTGTATCCCAGCAATTCTTCGACGGGTTGACGAACCAAGCGGCCTTGTCCAAAATACAGCGCGTTCATGGCCGCTTGGCAGAGCTACTCGGACTTCGCACAGGGCTCTCCTGATGACTCTAAAAAATTAATCGCACGAGCGTTCGCTCTCTTCAGACTTTCATCAAGACCTATATTAATCATTCACAAAATATCTGATAAATAATCAAAAAAATATTTATATATTTTAAAATAACAATAAATATATTACATCATTATTTCATTAATACATATTCAAATATATTTTTTTTAAATTTACAAATATATATAAATAAAATTTTTAAAATTTACAAATACATCTCATATATATTATAAATATAAAAATTTAAAACTAAAAAAAATTATCGCTTTTAAAATCAAGATTTCTAAGATCATATTTTATTTCTAATATTTTATATTATAAATAATATAAAAATATCTTTTAAATTAAATTATAATTTTTTTTTATTTTTTGTATAATTTATTTTAATAAATTTATAATAAAGAGATTTTTTATATCAATATAATTTTTAATAATAAAAAAATGGTGTTAAATATTAGATTTATACATAATATTTTATGTATTTATATCTAAATGATATTTTTTTAATTAAATATATTATTAATTTAAGGATTTACATATTATAATTATATATTTATATATTTAATATCTAAATTTTAATATATTAAAAATATCATTATCATTTATTTTTTTTAAATAAAATATATATTTCAAACATAAAAATATTAGATCAATAAATATCTAATTTGAGTATTTGATATGTAAATAAATATAAATTATGTTTGTATATGTAAATCTTTTTTTAAATTATTTTAATATAATCAAATTATTAGATAAAAGTAACTAGTTATTATTTAAAATTAATAATTTATTAGATATTTATAATATTTTTCTATGATTATGTTTTAAATGCCTAAAAATTAATTTATTATCTAATAGTTTAATTATTTTTGGAATATAATATGACAAAATATATGTAATAAAAAATAATTTTATTTTAATATAAAATAAAAGATATCACAATTTTTTTTTTTTTGCTATTTTGTTATAAATTTTATAACAAATATCTTTATATTTTTTGTTTTTATTTAAAAATTGAAATAATGTAAATTTGTATAATTTAAGTATGATAGAAATGACACTTATTATATTCTTAAATGAATTTGATCATTTTTAAAGTTATAATGAATTTTATTTTTTTATATATTTTTGATAAATAACGATAACTAATTTTGAGATAAAATACTTTTGCTTTATTTTTTTCCCTATAGAATTTAATTAAATAAATAATTTACTCATAAAGAAATTAATAACCAAAGCTTTATAAAAAGTATGGGTAAAAGATTTTAATTATGTGACTGAGGAATAATTTTAATCATTCTTTAAAAATATGGACTACTTCAAAGCATCCTTACATTGAGGATTCTAACAGTATGAGCAGTTTGTAATCCATAATTATACCTTATTTTATTTTTAATATAAAACAAGCAAGTTAAATTATTAATTTTGTACAAAAGTTTTATTTGTCTTTTCTTGTTTGTTAACAAATTTCAATGAGACAAATGAAATTTAATTTATTATCAACAGTTTAAATTATTTATTTAATCTTAATTATGTGTTTAACTATAACCAATGATTTATTTTAGTTTATTTTTCATGAGCACTTAGCTACTTTTTTAAAAATATTTTCTTTTAACTAAATTATATATACAAAAATGATAAAAATGTGTAGTGTGAACAGACATGTGTTACAAAGAACAAGGAGATAAATCCAATCCATTCTGTGACTCAAGCTCTCAGGAGTATCCATGTACTGGGAAGATGTATGTATTATGGGCGCGGCCCCTACAGATCACTTGGAATTATAACTATGGTCCTGCCGGCAAAGAAATCGGTTTCGATGGCCTCAACTGAACAAGCTGTCATTACTGATCCCATCATCTCCTTCAAAACTGCGCTCTGGTTTTGGATGGGAAACGTGCATGGGATAATCGGTCAAGGCTTCGGCGCCACCATCCAAGCCATCAATGGCGACGTTGAGTGTGGAGGCAGGAATCAGGGAGCAGTGGGTCATCGAATCGACCTCTATGTAGGTTACTGTAATCAGTTCGGTGTGTCCCCAGGCGACAACCTTGGTTGCTAGAAATTGGCTTATATAATTATGGTGCTTTATTATGTTGTGGGATGGAGATAGTTTTATTTTATGATCATGGGTTATAATCACGAGGCATTATGAGTATGTTTTATTGTATTTTTTTTGGAATGAAATAAAAAGTATCAGCACTCTTGATTGAATATTTCTTCATCTCATTACTATTCATTTTTTCATCTCGAACCCACACTATACCTTGGATCGGGTGATCTGCCTCTCCTCCAAACTTTTATTGCACATGCTAATCCATTCCATCTATATTCATCATTTTCCCTCACAGCCTACATAGAAGCATTTGCATATTATCATTATGCATGTGCTTGGTCAAGATATTATTCATCACCATATTATTATCATGGTCAACCTAGCTATCATAAATCCTTTTGTTATCCCTTGTATCGTCCACACGAACAAATACTTGCCCAACATATAAGTAGGGAATTATAAAGCTACTACACATGAGTATAGAAGTATATTAAATCTTATAGTGATATACAAAAAAGAAATATATTCACACACACACACACACACACATATATATATATATATATATATATATATATATATATATATATATATATATATATATATATATATATATATATAGAGAGAGAGAGAGAGAGAGAATTTACATGTATACACACAATTCTTATGCATTTTCATATTCAATGAATCACCTAAAGTTTAATATTTACAAATATATTAATTTTCACTCTAAAAAACTAGTGATGGTGCTTTACTTTGAGATGTATATATATAACTTGTAATATCAATAAATATTTCTTATATTGCATTTATGACTAAATTAGAAGGGACTTTGAGTCTCATTGCTTATTGTAGAGACTTGAGTGACATGTAAAGGATAAATTGGATTAGGTTACATGCATGTAATTTGGGGATTTCTATAGTATATAAAAAGAGATAGCATAACAAATCAAAGTATTTCTAACTATGAAGCATTGGCTTCTTTCTATACTAACTACTCAATTGTACAGACAATATATGAAGAATGATAGGTATAACTTTATACATGTAATTTTATTCTATTTTTAATTGAGTTTATATTACTTAAAAATATATATCCTACAAATAGATCTTACTATAATGGAGTCATGCATATAAATCATAAGCAAGTTATCCATTAATGGGTAGACAACATATCATAGAGCATTGACATAATTATGAATACATTATAACATGTGTCTTAATAAGTTAATATTTGAAAATTCTCATGAATGTTAATTTTTACTAGCTTTATACATGCATTGAAAAGATATATATATATATATATATAAAGCTTTCATGTAAAGAGATGCTTGAGTGTTTATCTCAATAATTATAATATAAAATGTGAATGCTAATCCTTGGGAAAAATTACATGGGAGAATTTATGGATTAAGCCCACATAAGATAATTTGTTCCACTATTTTGACCATGTAAAGGATGAGCTTTAAGAGAGGCGTGACTTCAAGTAGCTACTTTGACTACATATCTAAATGATGAGTTATATGTGTTGATATTATAGTATAATTAATAGATAAGTCTTCAACATGCCACAATACTATAATCGAACCTCCATCCAGTTTAACCATTCAAAAACTCAAATCTCAAAGTTATCAGATTCTATTAAGCACACTTCCATTATTCATCAAAATAACAACTATTATAAAATGTATGTGCTAATGATAGTTTGATACATGAAACCAAGCAGTATAACTTGACCTCCATGACTAACCAACATGATATATGCTTAAACATCGTCAAGCATATGTATATAATCCACCTCTAATAAATGACACTCACTATCTCCTCAAGTGAAATTTGTCTAGCTCAACTCTAAATCATTTGTTTTAGTTTATTAACACATGATCACATGTCACTATCCACCATGGAGTTATTCTTAAGGGAATACTAGTACTTATAAATAATAATTCTTCATTTCATATTTTAAGATGGATCTCATTTATTATTCTACTAGTACACATGATCACATGTCACTATCCACATGTCACTATCCACGTGTATTTTTTATTCAACGGTTATTGTTTATTGACATGCGCTTGAAAAATGTTTGATATCGCTCAGAAAATAGTTTCATATAGGCTCAGGTAGTTGCATTTATTATGCTTTTTGCAGGTACTCAAGTGAAGTCAATTAATTCAACCTATTTGGAGTTTATTTACCGCATGCCATTTAATTTTCATTCATGTTGAACAGCCTTATTCTAATGAAGTGACAATTTTGTTTCTTGTATTTATCTTAACATGATCAATTATTCTTATATTCTTGATACTTTTTACATTATAACTTTTTATAATTGAACATATTGTGCAATGCACCATGATGGTCCGACAGACCTTGCAGAGCTCATTCACCATTTGCAAGTAAGATAGCCCAAAGTCTCTAAATTTTACATTTATTACATGCAGAACGACTACATTACCAGCGTTCTTTGTTTTTGGGAAAGCCTCGATTGATGTGATTGACTGTGTGCAATCTTTACATCATCACCTATCTACAAACAATAAGCCTATTTTGGTATGTATCCATTTTTTTGTTTTATAAGGATGATGGATGGTTGTGTGGATCTAATCACAAGTCCTAACTTATGCATCACCTATCATGCCATCCACAACTTATATTGTAAGAAAATTTAGTTGGAAGAGTAAACAAGAGAGTTTGATAGTTGGGAACAAATTTTGAACTTATATATTTGATGATATTTGGCATAAACTTATATATTTGGATTTATGATTCTCATCTATTAAAGGAAGTAATTTAATTGAGATTTTACATGCATTTTTATATAATGTTTATAGATGGTGGGCTTTGAATTATAGTTAAATTGCCTCATGTACTATGCATGTCCTAAGAAACAACCTTTCAACAAATGCAGGTGTAAGGTTGCATAAATCAATTTTTTTCCTTAATGGGAGCTCTATGCATTTTGTATGCCATTCATATAATATTCATAGATCTTTTCATGTTTTGTGTAAACATGTTATACCATATATGTTTGTTAATTACATTGCATATTTAGTTTACTTTATCTCATAATATTTCTTGCAGAAGGGTGTGGTAGATAGAGGGAACTAAAGGAGAAAAGATGGTACACATTTTTATATACAATCATAAGTCGGACATTTACTAAATCCATATGATCTTGTAAAAACACTGTAAAATTGGTGGTACAATAATCCATAAAAGATAAAATCATCCACCTAAAATAATTCTAATATAAAAAGATAAAAGTATCTAAAAGTGTTCATAGGGCAATTGTTTAAAATTGATAAGTACAATAATGAAAGCTTATCTTCTATGGATGACTAATGATTTGTCTTGATGTAGTAGATTAACAAAATGACCAACATTGAATCTTCTTATTTGTCATTAGTTGCCTGAGTAATCTTTGTCTGAACAATTTAACTTATCTCCCCACTCATGATCCTTTTGGGCTAGCTTTATTATAACAATTTGCTTGGTTGATAGATAATTGTAGGAACTTTTATCACTAGGTTGTGAGTACATAAGATTTATCTTTTACCAAGCTTATGCCACTTGTGACCTCAGCCCAAGGAACATGAAAACTCGATTTTGAAGCTTTATGTAGATATAAGGATGATAATATAAATTGTATTGTATGCGCAAAACATCATGTAACAAATAACAGTAGAATATCAATTAATTAAAGTAACATAAGACATAAAATAGAAGTAACATAATATATCAAAAACAAAATAAGATATCAAATAAATTTCTCTCTTTCACTCATATTATCCAGCATAATAATATCCATATATCTAAATAAAAATATAAAAATTAATCAGAGTCCTCGATACTCTAATCACTCAGGAGGAAATAGTTGCAACAATGACCCAAGAAAAGGCCGTTGAATGCATGAAAAGGGAGTTTCATATGTGATGGGAGCTATGTGCATGAAGGGGGGTGACTACTCCATTATAACTTATAAATACAACAACAACAACAAGCCTTAATCCCTAGGTAGGAACATGAATCCTCTCCATTATGTCTATTATGTGTCAAATTCTCATTTAAATCAAGTATACTAAGATCATTTTATACATCTTAACTAAGTCTTTTAGGTCTACCTCTTTTAACATAGGCAAATCTAATGCATCTACTCTCCTACATGACGATCGGCGCTATGTGGCCAAACCATCTAAAAGCTCTCCCTAATGATCTACCAGGAGCTACTTCAACTTTTTCCCGAAAATACTTCTAAAATGAAGAGGCACATGCCTTAATGGAATTGAAGTTAAGTGTGGCTCACCAAATGTCCGTCGTGAGCCTCACTTGAATCCCATGAGGCATAAGCCTTGATGCGGTTTGGGCTCAAATTGTGCTAAGGTGCATCTTAGATTATAATTTTAAACAATGATTCTCTTAAAGCATTAAGCTCATACATAATACCACTATTTGATGCCAACTAAACAAAGGTAATTATTAAAGTTCTTAAAGTTGTATACTTAATTTTCACAAGTTAAGAGGTTAGAATTTACCATTTGGTCTTGTGTCAAATGAGATGGTGCCACCTACATGCTTAGATTGAGTTTTCCTTTCGACATACAATTTCCATGAGCATTTTTTTATGTCTTCCCAATCCTCTGCGGTGATCAACAACTTAAATATTTCCATAACATTGATCAACCATGGTGGGAGAGGTGCTTCATAAAATTATCAAATTTGAGAATGAGTTTCTTTCATGTAGGGATGATGATGAAGTATCAATTGGCTGATTATACTTCTCAACCACATGACCACTCATCTATCTCATTCATATTTATTTTTCAACCATCAACCATCAACCATCAGCCTCAACAATTTTATGTAATGAGCAAAGTGCTCATTTTTTAGGTTACCAAAGGCAAGGATATGAAAGAGTTTTGCAAAAATCTCAAGGATGAGTGAGTGAGAATGATGTAGCACAAGATATTTGATCTATGTTTGTTTTCATCATTGTAAAATTTAATTTATTTAAGTTTATTTTATTTATCTTATTAGGATTAATTAATTTTTTATTTTTATTAGGTTTGATTTTTATTTAGAATTAGATTTAGTTTATATATGATTTGATTTGAATTATAATGATTAATATTACCTTTGTAACCCTTTATAATTAGAATTCTAGATTTGTCTATGATTAGTTGCATAATGAATTGAATCATTGTTTAAAAGTGTTCAAGGTATTCTCCTCGAGGGTGCTTATAATTGAGGTGCATGAAATGCGTTGAGAAAGCCTCACTCGTTCTAATAAGGCTTATACTTTTTCAAGTGAGGCATATGTCTTGAGGCTTTGAGGTGATTACTCACTTTATTTTTTATAACTAATAATTATAATTAATTTATTTTATTATTAATATATTTTTAAATTATTATATTTTTTATCTATTTATCTCACCATCTCATATGAGTTAGAGTTTTCGATTTTGAGAGATCTTTTGAGGTGATTACTCACTTTATTTTTTATAACTAATAATTATAATTAATTTATTTTTATTAATATATTTTTAAATTATTATATTTTTTTTTCTATTTATCTCACCATCTCATAGGAGTTAGAGTTTTGATTTTGAGAGATCTATCTCTCCTAATTCATTTTAGGTGCTACTTTTATTCTCCAAGCAATGCTAAAAGCCTCATATAGTGACACATCTTTGAGAAATGAGCAATCTTCTTGTCATGTTATTTAATCTATTATTTAAAACTATATTGAATACATTGTTAACTATCATAGAGAGTAATAAGACAATTATTGTAGTTGAATAAGATTTTGAAGATGAATATTCCAAGGATGACATATACTAGTTCTTTTGAAAATAATGAAAGTGGTGATGAGGTCTCTATAGATTTTGATCCTTATGTATTTAAATTTTAAGTGAGTGCTTATATAAAATCTCATTTCAATTTTATATTTTATGTTAATAATTGATATTATGATTTGTATTTTATATCTTTATGATAATGAATTATGTGAAAATGTTAATAGTTTGTCATATTTATAAATTTTTTATATTTTTTGTTTTAAGGTTTACACCTCACTTTGCAATGGAAAAAAAAATCTCAATTCTTGATTTGCTTTTAAAATATTGAATTGAATAAAAATTTCTCTTAATAGTTAATATACTAGCGGACTTATGCTACTATTCTCTTAATGTCAAGTATCTTTCTCTAACACCTGTTCTTCTCTTTCACTTTTCTTATCATTATTTGGTATCATAGCGATCCTTTTGCAAGCATGCCTTTGTTTTGATCTCCAACTCTTTGATCTCCTTCATGTTTAGCCCTTCATAGATGGGAGCGTAAGAAGAAAATGCATGGGATTATTGGCAGAATAGCATTACATCACATGATATTATTTATCCTTGATGACTTCATAGAGAAATTCAAATTGGACTTTACATCTTTAGATTTATAGTAGGCAACAAAGTTTAAAATTGCGCAATTGAGTATTGAGGTGTTTTTGTCCATGAAGCAAGGTGTAAGCCACAAGGTGTTTTGAGGCATAGCCAAATTGTGCAAAAAGTAAAAGTATTGTACACAAGTCAAAATACAAAGCAAGAAGTAATATATTGACATCCTAATGTATTAACATATTAAAATGTAATGCATTAACATTCTAATATTGTAGAAAGCAATAAATTAAAAAGTAACATATTAACATCTTGACATCGATCATGAAGTTTGAAGTGTTATACTAAGATCAAAGTAACATAATATATCAAAGTAAGAGCTACTAATATAGCAATTTAAAATAGTCTTAAAATAATAAGTTTTCTCTTCCACTCCAATTATCTTATATCAAAATGTCAGTATTGAGGTGTTTTTGTCCATAAAGGCAAGGCATAAGCAGGTGTTTTGAGGTAAGCCAAATTGAAAGTAAGATGTATTGTACATACTTCAAAATACAAAGAAGTAATATATTAACATCCTAACTTTTTAACATATTAAAATGTAATACATTAACATTCTAATATTGTAGAAAGTAATAAATTACATAAAGTAGCATATTAATATGATATGAACCCATATCCCCAAGCCAACAACAGAAACAAAAGAAACAAAAGAAGGCCGGATTGGCTAAAGGAATTCACAAGTATGGAGAAATTATAAAACAAAGAATAAATTACAACGAGAGAGGAATAAAAATTAAAAATAGAAAATTATTACAAAACAAGTTAACAATAATTCCAAATAGAACAATAAAAGCTCCCAAAGAACCGAGAGAAAATACATGACCGAGTCTGAGAATTTAACGCAGACTACAAGCATCAATAATATCCACAACGATATTGAGAGACAAAAGCGGATACTTAATAATATTGAGTTAAGAGTCATAGAAGATAGCTATCAAAGAAGAACATCAGAAAACTATAAATAGGGATGAGGACAGCAAACAGAGGATCGAAAATTTATCTCAAGAAACTCTTCCTCCGCTGTCTCTGGTTTTCTTCCTCTTCCTCCGTCTCAAGTTTCCTCCCTCCTCCTCTGAACATTTCCCACGGTAGAAGCAGCCGGAAGCCTCCCTTAGAATGGTGAAGCGCCGGTCATCTCCCTCTGGATCGCTCTTCCTCTCAGAGCTCTCTCTCAGGAACCCTAAACTTCTCGAATGGCCAAATGACGTCCGATCCAATCTCATTCCAATTCAAATAAGAAGCTTCCTCAGGAATCCTCATAACGACAAAGATCGGTCGACCACGGCATCATCAGCGATCAACGACCATTAATCCTTCCCTTCATCAAGCTTCGCCTCCTTACACGTAATCCACTCAATTCAAGCGGGATCAAGAACCGTATGATCAAAAATAACATATCCAAGGGTTTATAAGAAATCAAACATCGCTCAAGCAGCATAAACACTCGATCCAGTGATCGGATCAACGGACAAGTTACAAACACGCTAGATCCAATGACTCAGAAAGCATCCGAGTGATCCTTCAGATTAATTGTAACTCATCCGGGTTTCAATACTCAGTGAGTCAACTCATCGAGTCTCACTCAAACCACATCAGACCCAAGTGACACAGAACATATCCATTCTCACAAGAAGACTCAATTATAGAAATTAGGTCGTATCTTTGGTGCTCTTGTTGATTACCACAACTTCGAGAAAATGGCGGCACAAGACACTAAAACTATTGAATGTGTAAATAGGGAACAAAATGATGAGCAAATGCAATCCATTACTCTAATACTAAATGAAGTATCCGAAGATTATCGCAATGAGGAGAAACTTGATAAATCCTCTCAAGATCAAACAATCAGTATGTAACTTACCCAATTTCCTAATCATACTAGATCTCAATTTCAAACTAGACGGTCAAAGTTGATATGCCAAGATTCAATGGTGACAACCCAAGGGGTTGGCTATTTAAGCGATCAATTTTTCCAATATAACCTCGAAGATGTTCATAATTGCTTCTGTACATGGATGGCCCACTTAGGTATCGATGCATGGAAATAAACAATTAAATACATGGAATCAGTTCAAAGAGCAAGTAATTGAGGTTTGGACCCTCCTTCTGATATTTAAGGGGTGAATTGGCTAAAGCGCAGAAATCCAGTCAGGGGTTTTACAATGAATTTGAAGAGCTAGCATTTCAGAATTCCTCACGAATTTTTCTGAGTTGTTTTGAATGCATGAGCATGAAAAGAGAAAGTGACACCAAACTCACTACAACAAGCTTTTCAATTAGTAAGTTAAAGGCATTACAAGATGACATATCTACTATCTTCAGATTTCCTTCTGAACAACAGCCCCATGCACACACAATGGCACCTACTATCCACAATACCCAACACAAACCACGATACCCATTCGTGCTCCCAATTGGAAGAGAAAAGGAGGAGGTCTCTGTTTCAATTGTGATGAGAAGTTTCCAGGGGTCATGTGTGCAAATCCAAACTCTTTACTCTTGTGCGATGATGAGCAAGACTACCCTATTCAAACTGATTCATGGCAAGATCCTGAGTTAATTCAGGAAGAGCTCCCTGAAATCAGTCTTAATGCTTTTACAGACAGTCTAATCCTAGAACTTTAAGGTTACAGAAAGATTGGCAAAAAAGTTCAGTGCTTATTGATAGTGGTTCAACACCAACTTTATTCAGCCTAAACTTGCCAAGTTCATAGACCATGATGACATCTGTCTCAGTTTTTAAAGTGTTAGTAGGGAATGGAGAGACCCTACAGTGTTCTGGAGTTTGCTCTAACATTCCTATTCACCTACAAGGATACACTTTCACTACTGATTGCTACCTTCTTCAGATGCAAGGGGCAGATGTGGTGTTAGGAGTTCAATGGCTGGAACAATTAGGTGAATGCACAATTGATTACAAAAAGCTCACCATGAAATTCTATCAAGATGACAAATTAATTCAACTACAAGGAGATACTTCAACCAAAGTAGACAGCATTACATTCCATCAGTTTACCAAGTTGCACAACAAGAAAGATATCATTTCTTACTTACGGTCGAGGAATTACGAGGAAGCATATCCCTACTCGAATTCAACCATTTACAGCATACAAGCAGCACAATACCAAGAGCTTGGTCTAGTTACCTTACCTCCCAAAAGGGATATTGACCACCAAATACATCTGCCACCAGGAACTCAACCTGTCAAGGTTAAAACCTACAGATATCCTCACTTTCAGAAAACAGAAATAGAAAAACTGATTAAAGAAATGATGGATACATGGATTATAAGAGAAAGTACCAGTCCTTTCTCATCCCATGCTAATCAAAAAAAAAAGATGGCAGCATTTTGTGTGGATTATAGGGCTTTAAACAAAGTCACCATACGATAGGTTTCCCATACCAACTCAAGAGTTGATGGATGAATTATATGGAGCCACTATTTTTCCAAGCTCGATCAGGTTATCATCAAATCAAAATGAGGAGGACATTTACAAAGCTTTTCGAACACATGAAGGTCACTATGAATTCATAGCAATGCCTTTTGGTTTAACCAATGCCTTTCAAGCACTAATGAATTCATGCTTAAGCCATTCTTAAGAAAATTTAGTCTTTTTTGATGACATACTTACCTTGGAATTACATCAAGGGCATCTACAAGTTGTGTTGGAACAACACCACTTTATGTCAAACCATCCAAATGTTCTTTTATTCAAAGCATAAAATATTTGGGACATATTTTATCGACAGGGATAGAGGTGGATCCCAAGAAAATACAAGCATACAAGCATGGCCTATGCCAAAGTCGATAGTTAAGAGGATTTTGGGATTAAGATATTATAGAAAGTTTATCAAAACTATGCAAACAATTGCTTCCCTCTAACATCAATGCTTGCCAAACAAGTTCCACGAGAGGAATCAACAACGGATTCACAAAGTTGAAAGACATGATAACATAACATTACCGGTACTAGCATTTCCCAATTTTACTATGCCATTTATCCTAGGGATAGCAATAGGAGCTGTATTAGCTCAGAATAATCACCCTTTAGCTTATTTCAGTAAAAAGTTACCTCCTACAATGCAAAAATCCTCAACTTATGCTAGAGAACTCTATCTTATCAAGCGGTTGCGGAGACAATATTTCTTGGGTGCCAAATTTACTATCGAATCGGAAAAGCATTAGAGAATTACAACAAACCATCCAAACACGAACAATAAAGATTCCTAATTAAACTATTGATTTGATTATACTATTGAGTATAAACCGGAGTTTCAAACAAAGTTCTTGATATCCGAGAATGGAACCCAAGATGAAACAAATTCTGAGAATCGGTCAATTACCTATGGTCCTACATCTATATGCTTATACTCAGTTCACAACATTGCTTGATTAAGAGGAAACTAACTCCAATCACTACAAAAAAGCTGCATCAAATAGTAGACGCTGTTTCCAAAGTATAAAAATATTAAAGGATTAATATACTATAAAAGGAGATTGTCATATACGAATTGATATCGCAAAGAATTATCGAGAATTACATTCAACACCAACAGAGGCCATGGAATTCATAAAACTTTGGCTAGAATTGCTTTCAATTTGGAAACACATGAAAAAAGACATACAACACTTCATAGCAACTTGCCCTATATGTCAACAAGTGAAATATGACACTCAAAAGCACAGGTTACTACAACCTCTGCCTATACCAGCCAACATTTGGGAGGAAGTATCAATGGATTTTATTACAGGTCTACCAAAATCTCATAACAAAACTGCTATATTAGTGGTGGTAGATAGATTGTCAAAATATGCACATTTTTTAGCACTGCCAACCAGTTTTACAGCCTCCTACATAGCTCACCTATTTGTATCAGACATTGTCAAACTGCATGGTATACCCCAAGGAATAATTTCTGATAGAGACCCTCTATTCATGAGTAATTTCTGGCAAGAAATCTTCAAATTAAGTGGTACTATATTAAGCCACACTCTATCACCCTCGAGGATGGCCAAAGAATCTTCAAAAAAGATATCTAAGGAGTTTTGTTATGGACAGAAATTGGTTACAATTTATTCCTTGAAGTTTTCCTATAATACATCCATCAATACTTCCACCAAACTGACTCCTTTTCAAGTGGTTTATGGTAGACCTCCTCCTACAATCATTCCATATCTTTGTCACTACTACTAATCCAGTAGACTCGTTATTACAACAAAGGGACAAGATCATACAAATACTTATAGCAAATTTACGGAAGCTCAAAAGCGGGATGAAACAAATGGTGATAAACACGAAGAGAGCTTCAATTAAAGTCAATGATTTGATATTAGTTAAGATACAACCCTGAGGCAGACTTGGTGGCTGGAATCAATACACCAAATTAGAAGATATTATGGGCCTTTTAAAGTACTACAAAAAATAGGAACTGCTTATAAAATTGAATTACACAGAGAAAGAATACATAATGTATTTCATATATCCAGTTAAAACCATGACAAGATTCTAATATCCATCCAAAGACAATTATCAACCCAATTGAGAGAAGGACAAATGCTTATTAAACCTATCAAAGTTACGGACCACAAAACTATACTAAGATCATCAACAAAGAAGTACTAATCATGGGAAGGGCTGTTAGAAAGCAGATACATCTTGGGTAGAGAAAGAAATGCAGGAAATTTTTTGAATCTTGAGGACAAGGTCGTGGGGAGGGAGTAATGATATGAACCCATATCCCAAGCCAAAACAAAAGAAAGCGAGAAGAAGGTCGGATTGGCTAAAGAATTTCACAAATATGGAGAAATTATAAAACAAAGAATAAATTATAACCTCATAACAGAGAGGAATAAAGAAATAAAAATAAAAAATTATTACAAAACAAGTTAACAATTAAGCTAGAATAAAAGCTCCCAAAGAACCAGAGAAAATGCACAACCGGATATAGAATTTAGCGACCAATAAGCGGACTACAAGCATCAATAATATCCACAACGTAGAGACAAAAGCCGGATACTTATGAAAGATAAAATTAAGAGTCATAGAAGATAGTATCAAAGAAGAACATTACTATAAATAGGGATGAGGACAGCAAACAGAGGATCGAAAATTTATCTCAAGATACTCTTCCTCCTCTGTCTCTGGTTTCCTTCCTCTTCCTCTGTCTCAAGTTTCCTCCCTCCTCCTCTGAACATTTCCCATGGTGGAAGGCGGTAGGAAGCCTCCCTTAGAAGCGTGGCTCATCTCCCTCTGATCGCTCTTCCTCTCGTCTCTCGGGAACCCTAAACTTCTGAATGGCCAAATGATGGGTCGATCTCATTCCAATTCAAGCTTCCTCGAATCTTCATCGACGGCAAAAAAGATCGACCACACATCATCGATCACTTTAATCCTTCCCTTCATCAAGCTCGCCTCCTTGATCCTTAATTCAAAGCGGGATCAAGAACGGTATGATCAAATAACATATCCAAGGGTCTACAGAAATCAAACACATCAGGCTCGAGCAGCTCGATAAACACTCGATCCAGTGAGTGGATCAACGGACAAGTTACAAACACGCTAGATCCATTAAAGCATCGTGTGATCCTTGATTGTAACTCATCAGGGTTCCAATACTGGTGAGTCAACTCATTTGAGTCTCAACCACATCGAGACCAAGTGACAAGATCCATTCTCACAAGCAAACTCAATTACAGAAATTAGGTCGTATCTTAATATGTTGGCGTTGATCATGAAGTTTGAAGTGTTATACTAATATCAATGTAACATAAGATATCAAAAGAAGAGCTGTTGACTTTCTTTGGCATCCCATTTTTTGGGAATAAAATAAAAGAGAAAAAATAATAATAATGCGTAAATATATTTATACTATATATACATAAATATAAATAGATATTACATTAAAAAAATAAAAAAAATATAATACCATTAGTATATAATAAAAAGAAAAAAAAAGAGAAAAGAAAAAAAATATATTATCGTTAGTATATAATAATAAAAAAAAGAGAAAAAAATTGACGTTAGTATATATAAAAAAGAAAAAAAAAGAGAAAAAAAAAGAGGCCTCACATATGTGACAAACTTCATAAACTCAAGATTCCACCTACTTCATTTCTCACACGAGGCTCTCGTTCTCTCCTTAAAAGAACTTTAAAATTCAATTTCTTGACTCCTCAACCTGTTGGTTTCAAAATCGCTTCCAAAATTTCCAGAATAATGCGGTCTCCTAAAGCAAACACGTTCCCTCCGATGCCTCTCTCATTCGTTCGGTTGAGGAACCGTAGCTCTTCTACTGATGATTTTTTGTAAACGCAAGATCTCATCACGTCCCGGCCCCATCCAAGCAATGCAGTTTGACAAGGCGAAGAAGCTCTGCTAGAAAACCCTTAAGATCCACGGCTTAATTTTTAAATTAACCCTAATTAAAATCGTAATTAGCTAATTAGACCTTTAAAAAAATTTAAAATATCGGTATGATTTTCATGCCGGTGGCAGAAAGGTGTTAATTTTTTTATAAAACCTCTCGAGCAAGAGATTGGGATCCATCCGATCTCTCTCTCGTTTTCTTTCTCCCTAAACCCTCCTCCTGCCGACGTAGTGAATCGTCCAAGCTCGGCCTTCCCGCGCGACCGATCCGCCGCCCGTCCGAGCATTTTTGCGGAAAAGGTTTTGTTTGTTTGTTTTTTTTTTCAAAATAAAGGGTAATATATAGATCTAATTTGTGATATGTTGTGGATCTAATTTCTTTTGTGGATCTAACTTCTTTTTGTGGATCTAATTTTTTTTGTGGAGCTAATTTGTGACATATTGTGGATCTAATTTGTGTATCTATTTAAATTGTAGATCTAATTTATTTAGGTAGTATATTGTGGATCTAATTGATTTTGTGTGTCTCTTATATTTTGTGTGTCTCTTATGTTGCAATTATGAAAAAGGTTCTTACCTTTCTCATCTCGTATAAGTTGATCAACTCCTAACTTTTGCTGTTGTTAAGTATGATAATGTTCAATGTTTATAAAATATTATAAATATCTATTTTCATTCCATGAGTAAAAATTCAATTAAAATGTTTAGCATTGTAACGATCCCTTTCGTGCAACTTAAGAAATTTCTTCTTGAATTATATGATCAGTATTTTTTTTTTGCAAGTTGTATTTTTACTAAATAAAATAATACTAATATTTAATAAGATATTGTGCACTGATCTGAATCTTGGCCATCAGATTAAATTTTTTTAGTGAATAAAACTAGCTTAATATATCTTAATTTAAATTTAATTAAGATTTAACTTTGAGATGAGTAAAGTAGATGAATAATTAATCATAGTTAAATAAAATCTACATATTTTAGAAATTATTCTGCTATAATTTTAGTAATGATATATTTACAAGTTTTTTCATTTTTTTTGTTATCTATCATGATAGGATTATAGCAATATTATAAAATTAATAGGTTTCATCAAATATATATCATAAATTTGGGTGCAGGATATCAATTCATTTTTTTAATTTTTTATTATTATTATTTTTTTATATCCTCTCAAAGGGAGTTCAATGTGGAGAGGGGCTAATGAAGTTCATAGAATTTCAAAATTCTCATGCTGACTTTGCTTAAGAGTCTAAAGTCATGATGACTAATGTTATTCTAAAATATCATATTTAATTGGTCTAATAATTAGCATTTTGTCAACCTTAAGAGGAGAGAGAGAGGCTTTCAATATTCCTATTTATTTGTTTGTATGAAGTTAATATTTGTGTTATTTTTAAAATGATTTTACGTAAGTTGTTACATAGTAGATACTTAATATATCGATGAATTAGCTATGTTAATATTCTTTTGTAGTGTTCTATATGGTATATGAATCCAATCATTTTTTGTCGTAATAGGTAGCATCTCATCTTCTATATCATAAATGAATCCAATAATTTTATTTCTCTTAAATTATTTTCATTTATCGGTGTGGTGAAACATTATTGTTGTTATATGTTTAGTGATTAATTCATTAGTGCTTTATTATGGAGGTGAACGAGAGTGAATTTCATTCCAACATACATTGGTGGGAAAAATCGTCCAATCCAAATCCATATTAGATTATTAGATCGAGAATTACGAAACAAATCATGAAATCATTGAAGATAGATCCAACAAAGTTCTTTGTGAATCGGTGGGTCGTTTTTTCTATAGGTCTTTGGATTTATTGCAACATTGATGACGAAGTCAGTGAAACTATACTCACTGAAGCTTGTGCTTCTCCTATTGTGGTTTATGTCAAAGTTATGGAATTAATGGGTAGAGGCAGGGAGGTTAACAATACAAAGGAATGTGAGAGAGCGAAACGCGTGGTACACTTTCTTCTAAGTACTCCGGAATGTTATGGTTCTGAAGCAAGAGAACATGATTTCTTTGCTGGTACAAGTTCTGCTGTTATGGGTGAATTAGAAGATAATGAGATAAATGAAGTACCCACTGAAGATGTTGGGTATGAAACTATGCAGTGGAGGTAGCGGATGATGAGGAGGATGATAAAAACGGGCTAACAGCCACGAATCATCCCTTAGTCTAGAGACTTGATTGTTGATTACTCAATTAGAACAAGTCATACGGAAGAAAGCTGGAATAACGATTATCGCATGGCGAAAGCTAGAGAATGGGATGAGGACCTCACATTCGATGGCCCATCAGATCATTCGGTCTTTGAGGAGGATAACGGCATTCCAGATGAATTGTTTGAAGATATGTGTTTTCAATTCAAAAGCTTGATTTGCAATTTCGAGGTTGGTCTATCATGAACAATGTTGAGTGTCATTTGTGCTTGAATCAATTAAAATTCAGTGCTCATTCGACGCGGACCATGTTTGTGGAGCTTACATGCAAGATCAGTTAAGAGGTTGGGCGGTGCGTGGCGTATTAGTTCACTTGGCGCACCTCATAGCTGTAGTCATTCAGTGCTTAATGCTGGACACAAGCAATACGCGTCATTCATACTTCAGCGATCGATCTAGAAATTGTAGGCGTATTGAGTCGAAGTTCAATATAAGAGTGTCTACATGAAGGCTTGGGATGCATTCGAAAAGTTAAGGTTATTTTGGAAGTTGGGAGGAATCTTACAAAAAAAAAATTCATGTCTTTTTTGCATCAATGCAGTGATATTCGATATACATTCATGATTCCAACGGTTGTTTTGGTCATTTGAGCCTTCCATAAGAGGTTATGCTTGATATATGCCTTGATGGGACTTTTCTCTAGGCAAGTATAGAGGAACACTGTGGTTGGGATCGGCAAACAATGGCTTGTTCACTAGCCAGTTGTTGTGGAATCGAGCATCGAGTCATGGGTTTGGTTTTTTGACATTACAAGACTTGATCCCAATTATTTCCACAAGGGGTGATCTCTGCCTAATCTCAGATAGACATGCAGGTCTAGTTCGTGGTTGCAGAGAGATCTTTCCACAGGCGACATCGTTTTATTTGCGTCACTTAAGGGAGAATTTTAAGCGGGCGTTGACATTTGGCATAGGTGATGTTGACTTCATGTGTCAAAATATCGTTCTTTGGAAACATGGATGACTTTCAAATTTTTAAGCGATGTATGTCGGACATCAAGAATATCAGCGAGGCATATGGCTTGTTTCAAGAGACATTCAACAATGGTCTCTTACACATGATGAGGGGTACATGTATGGTACAATGACTACAAACGCAGCTGAGTGCTTCAATGGTGTGCTTAAAAGAGCATGTGGTACCGATTCAAGCCTTGATTACAGCAATATACTACAACATTGTATCCCTTTTCATGAAATGTCTTGAATCAGCTACAACTCTCGAAAGACAACAGGAAACATCGTTCTCTCCACGCATCAAGGTAGCGTTGTAATGAGCGAGGCAAGAAGATTTCGAACCGGTCGAATAAGTGCAGGTGTTTGATGTCACTTAGCGGGACCTTCAAGGTTGAATTAGGTGAAAATAACGAGTGTGCGTGTACATGTAGACAACATTACATACCATACGCCATGTGTGCGTGATTCTTTTGGTCAACGACCGTAAACCATGTCCATTATGTCTCAGCGTACTATAGTTTGCAAAACTATATCAGCACCTACTCAAGCGAATTCCGTAATACGATCGGGAAGAGTGGGGTGAATCATGGTGGCACATGCCCGGTTACAAACCAGAATGTCAAAAGGAAGGCAGGGAGGCCAGGACAAATAGATTTAAGAATAGCATGGATGAGAACACTACAAAAGTTCAAGGGTTTGTAGTGTGTGTAAAACATTGAACCCAGCAATTAATGATGTCCTCAAATCGTTAGTAATAGTTTTCAAATGGTTGTTATTGTTGTGTTGTATGTGTTGTGTTGTATGTTCATTGTTGTCTATGTGTTGTGTTCATTCCCGTCTTCAAGCTTTTCAACTTTTACCATTCGAACAAGTACCAGAGATGGTTCAGTCATATCATGAAATCTGATGATGATTTTACATGATAATGTATTTTTCTATGTTTTAGAGATTTAATGAATTTGTCAAATAAAGTTCAGGTCTTTAACCATCAGGTATTTCCTGTCTTCAAAATTTTATTTACAATATATTTCGTTGTTTGCCACAATATTTCATTCTCATTTGAGTTATGGGCTAGTAGAGTTAATAGAGTTTCTATTAGATTCTAAGTATTTATGGACCTCCATGTGCCCTCTAAACTAGATTATGATATGATTTTCTTTCTATTACAATGGGTAATTAGATTGCACAAATTATGTTGATAGATTAATTCTAAAGTGGCACATAGTATTTTGGGTTCTTATATTTTTTTTAAAGGGATTGCATGAAAAAAAATTTTGTAAATTTTGATAGCTCTTCATGAAAAAAAAAATTGCATATTATGTTGATATGATTTTTCGCAGGTTGCCTTATTAATGCTTATCCAATTGCATATTATTGTTTTTCTCAATTACAACAGGAAAGATGTGATGCAGGGAGAAAGGATGGGCGGTTGTTGACTATGGCCTGCACCCAGTATATGCCTTGTGGTAAAATGAAGCGATATCTGATTGTAAAATTTCTTCAGTTGAAGCGGCGATACATGGTATCTTTCATGGGCTTCATACATGTTGAAAGCGACACTTCCTCGACATGCTGCTGAGCGCTTGATGATTAGTTTGAAGACATAGTAATATTTGCTTTTTTTATAACAATGATACACTCATATAAATTTACGTATATCGTGACCACATTTTGAATCCGAGGATATATTGATTATTTGGCAGAGGTGATGATATGGAATGTCGGACATCTTTCAATGAATATGAGAGGAATATTGGTAGGCGAACGCATCTCGAACCGTCTGAGGATCTGACATTCCAGTACTTACGCATCAACCGATGATCATCAATGGATGTGGGGCCATCCTCCATCTATGGTCGGACGTCTACGCACATTTACAACCCGGTTTCATATAGTAATGTGCAAATGCACCCATGGAACCCGGGCATATGGTCCACCATCTTCATATGCCATATGGAGTTTACCACGGGTATTGCTACAAGCGGTTGATATACCTCATGTTATAGAGTTAGGATCGCACACCCGGAGCGGATGGAAGAGGACCATCGACAACATCATTTGCGTGATCGGAAGCGGAGACCACCATCCCACTACACTCTGCGGATCACATTCCTTGAGCATCGGCCGGTAGATGTATTATATTTTTTGTGCATTTGATGACATGTATTTGTTTATGTTTTTTTATGTTTACTCATTCTACTTCTCATTGATATCCTAGTGATGTTTATTTAATTTGATTAACTCACGCATAGAGGATGAAAGACTTAATGTAGAATTACATATAGTTTAAAATGTCCAAAATCATTTTTGAGTATTTATAAAAATAATATGATTTATTTTTAAAACAAAAAATAAAAACATCTAAAATACATTAAATAGTTATTTTCTTAAACATAAAAATATATTTAGTTAATATGCTTTTAAAATGACATACAAAATCAAAAACATAAAATAAGATTGATCCAAATAGGCTCTAATTTAATTGATACTTCTATTTACCTAATTTCTAGAAGCAAATGAACACTATCAATTTAAGATTTAGTTCTATTTTCATTTTTGGGCCATTGTACTATGTAAATATATGCTTATTTCCATACACAATAATTGTATAATTAAATTTTTTTCTCTTAATTGTAGAGTCATTGCCATGAATATTTGGATGCAAAAAATTATAAAATTCTAAATTTTATTCTATTTGGGGAATGAAAGTATGAATTTTTTCACACTAAGTGTCAAGTTAAGTTCAATATTAACAAATGAACGAAATCAAAATTTCAGCATGAAGAGATACACATTTTTTTAATCGAGTCGTTGGACTCTTTTCATAGGTGTTATTAATCAATTTATATATAGAATATATTGAGTGTTTGATATTATCAAGGAATTATATATATTTAACAATCCTTGTATTATGACAAAAATGGGAGCTTCATAATTTTTTCACAACTTCAAAATTTATATATATGCAAAATTAATATTATTCGGAGATTCGAATTTTTTTAACATAAAGTTGTAGAATCTTTTATTCCCTTTCCAACGATGCCAACCCAGAAATCGACAACTAATGAGCACGATATGGCCAAAAGCGAAGAATTTCATTTTTTAAAAAAAATATTTTGGCCGATCAGATCAAGGCGGTATGGCCCATCCGGATCGGCGCCGATATGACTATGCTATAAATTTTTTTTAAGGGCTAATTAGCTAATTAGGGTTTTAAAATTAAGCCTAAGATCCAGGAGCTGACGCGGCGGCTTCCATCGAGGGTGCGGTCGGCGTTTGATGGCTATTATCTGCGATGCCAATGGTGACTATGGCGAGGCTCTAGAGCATTTAGTGTTGGCCCCATGGCCAACAGTCATGAGTTGCCTCGGAGACTTGAGCATTGGCAACACCTACCTTGCACTTGATTACGTTGATGAGGCCGTCTTCTCTTATCGAAAACTCTTTCCTCTAATCATTTGAAAAGTTTCCATTCTCCTTTTCTCCCGATCTCCTAAGTAAGTCTCGGTCTGGCAGAGAGATGCAGCAACCAATGGCATTCCTTAATTCTTCTTACCTCTCCTCTGCCTGAGAGAGAGAGAGAGAGAGAGAGAGAGAGAGAGAGATAGCATTCCCATGGGTGATAGGAGGTGATCATTTTAAAATGGCGGGCGGAGATCGTGGCCGTCATATACAAAACCGATGGCGACATCAATGTTGCATACTCCCATGGAAGCGTGGTTGATCTTGGCCATATGTATGAGTTGTTCATCGAACTTAGCATCCACTACATCAATCTTATGGGATGATTATGATTACTCGATCAATCATCGAAAAAATATGCGAGAATACATGTCGATAAGTATTTATAAAGTCTCATTAAAATTATGGTGCAAAAGAGGAAAATATTGTCTGTGTATGTCTGTTGGAAGTGGACCTACTCTCAATCTAGTAGTAAAGCTTCCATGATCGGTTGTTTTCTTGACCATATTATCAAGTTTAAGAGTGATGTATCTATTAAGCATTACATATTAGTTTGACATCTACAAGAATATTGACAAAATTCCATTAGTCAACTATCAAATGCTTGGAGGAAGACGAGATGGAAAGAGCTTTGCTAACAAGGGATTTTCTCAAGATGAGATGCAGCTTTGAGTGCATACAATTGGTAGTCGCCTTGCAATACATTCGACAACACTCTTGTCATCAACCCGCAACACCAACCTCCGATACGATTTAAAATTGAGTCGAATTATTTATTATTGTGGTTGGTTGTGGATGTGTAAAGAAATGAATGTGAAAATTATACGTATATATGCTTCTTTCATACAGGTTTGAAGGCATGTCATTATAGTGGCGAGATATCATTTGTGGTATGCATAGACATAACTTCATTCGTGCTCGTCAGTAAGCCAAAATACTACTTTTGACTAAATCTGGGAATAAAAAAAAAGGGAGAAGAATATTTGCATATATATTTGCTTTAATACAGGTGATTGAAGGCCTCGTTATGCTCATCAGGGTGTGACGAGATGAAAATTGGTCAAGGTGCTTTAAAACACCAACCGTCATGCTCATCAGGGCGTGATGGGTAGGCCAAAATAGTTCTGATGTAGCCCCCTATACGGGGATGATGTCGGAATACTATCAAAACGTCACCGGATCTGCAATTCTTTGTACAAGGGACATTAACTAACTCGCGAATGAATGAGCTTTCCTTCAATATAAAAATTAAGGAACTTCATTATAAATTATGATTTTAAAATCAACAAAATCATTACTTAGTGAAATTAGAGTTATAAATACACATATGCTGAGATATAGATTTAAAGTGTAAATTTTAATATGGAAAAGTTATGCAAATTGAAATCAATTAAATATTAATCTGAAAAATCTAATAAGATATTAGATTAATTTACAACGTCTTCTTCGCCACCGGATCTGCAACTCTTTGTACAAGCAGACAGAAGATAACACTAAATTAAATGCTGCACAAATGAAGAAATTTTCCTTCAATCCAAAAATATAAAAAAAATTATAATTATGATTTTTAATGTTAGTGATTTCATTAATTAGATGAAATTATATAAAATTATAAATTCCTGCATGTGCTCGGACATAGAGATTTCAAGTGCAAATTTTAATATCTAAAAAGGCTGCGCAGACTATATTGGAATAAAAAAAAAAATGAAAATACAAAATTAATCTCATAATTGAAATACAAAATTACCTAAAATTATTATACACACACATGGGCTAACAACTGCTTGAGAGTTGCTTCCGATTTAGTCTTAGATTGGGTTAACAAAATCTAAAACCTTTGATAAAAGTTTCAAATCGTGAAATATAGAGGTGATGACTGTCATTTAAAATTAAGTAAATGAAAAAGAGGTTAAATGCCTAATCAATTGAAATTAATTCAATTTGATTTGAAAATTGACTTCATAATCGTGAAAGCATCAAAAATAATTAAATAGAAAATATCAGATCAATAAAGGATCAATCAAATAATTAAAATCAATTTTAATGAAATTATGCATCAAGTTGGGAAGCCGACATCAAATGACTCCGTTCAGTGAAATTGATTGTGCCGTTGTCAGAAATGTTGAATTATCAAACAACACCTTAGACCGATTACAGTATCGGACATCAATTCATCTCGACGTCGCGCAATTTAGACCTAACTTCGCCAGTAGGCGTTGTCGAACAACCTCGATCACAAATTGATGCGTTGCGTTTGGCTTGAAACACTTAAAATTGACACCCATATTGCTAGAGTTTATTATTAGGAGGATTCATCAAAATTTATGTGATTGCTAATTAGCAATTATTAAATTGATCTTTAATCTCTTAACCCTCTTAATCCTCTAACATGTTTCGTTGACCGTCGGAAGAGGGTGACCTAAAAATTTGAAAGGAATCGTTGACCCTCATTTCACGCTCTCCACTCTCATTGCTCTTCCCTCTCTCGATCCCTCTCTCTGTTCTGCGGCTCTGAAGCTCTAGGGTCGATTCTCCCTCTTCCTCACGTGAACCCACAGTGGCTCCTTCTCCCTCGGCCAAGCTCCCCTGCGGCGGTCTCATGCTCCTCTCTGGTTGAAGCCCACAGACAAGCAGAGGACTTCGATCCTTCACGATTCTCTTAGCAACCAGTTGTTTAGTTTCAATCTGAGCTATATTTTGCTATGTGGGTTTTCTTGAAGGAAATGTAGATTTCTTTCCCTCTTCCATTTGTGTTTTATGGTTGGATTTGTTTCACGGGTTTGCAATAGCATGAAATTAAGGTGATTGGATTTATGCTACAAGCTTTGTTCTTTGTTTTCTCCTTCTAAGGTTGGCCAGGAGCTCATTCTCTTTGCTTGGTTCCTCCTTTCCTTTTCGTCCGTCTTCCTTTCCATTGGGGAAACACACGAGAGCTTTCTCTTCCTCTTGTGTGATATGTTGGGTTTATGCTATAAGCTTTAATTTCTTTGTTTCCCCTCATTTTGCCTTAAATCTCGAATTTGATAGGTTCCTTTGGTGATTTGCTTGATTTGTGTAAACTAAAACCGAAGAGAGTGAGAGGAAAGATGAGGATTATCCTTGTGGCATTTTGCTTTTCTTCCTCGATTGTGCTTGTTACCTTCTTCTTTGCCGTGCACCAACATTCTCTTCTTGAAATATTTTTTTTACCCAAGGGAAAATGAATTGATTTGTTGTAATGGGTATGTGTTGGCTGAAATCATTTTACCTAAGGAAGCAGATCGATTCTTGTTTAATGGGCATGATGCATCAGAAATCATTTTTTTTACCTAAGGAGGTGAATCAAATTTTTTGTAAGGGGTATGGGTATTTACTTGCTATTTTCTATGAATTTCATTTGCTTTGCCTCTTGCACATAAAATCGAAATCAAGAGAGAGTTAAGATAGAGTATGGGAATATGAAAAGTTTAGATGTGTAGCCTAAATGTCATACTACTTGTTGTTCTTCTACGGTTACATGTCTAATTGGCTTCAATTAGCTTCCTCTGTATGATACATGTTGAAATTCTTTTTTAGTATGGGAATGATGCAATGCTAAATTATTTTACTAAGGAAATCCATTTATTGGCTTTCTAATGGGATAATGCATGATGAAAATAATTTTACTAGAGAGAAATTGAATCGATTTGCTTCTAATGTATGATACATCTTTGAAAGTATTTTTATGAAAGGGAAAACTATTAGCTTGTTGTTTAGAGGCATAAATTTATTTTTATGTAAGGAAATCAATTAGTTTGCTATCAAAGATGATGCTGCTAAAAATTTCTTTTATTTGAGCCGAAAGTTTGAAAATCTGATAGGGAAGGATGTATGGCTTAAATATCATACTATTTACTGTTCTCCTATGAATTTCATACTTCTACTTTGTTTCAATTGGTTTCCTATGAAGGGAATTATATATATATCATGCCACTTTCATATGCAAATATGTTCATATATAAATGCGAGCTTTAAATTTGTGATATAAGTACCTACCATGTTCTCCAACATGGTAGGAAATCTTATCAAAATTTTTATGGTGTCTTATGACACCATACATGCCTTTCTTGGCATGGTGGGCGACCATCTCTCCATGTGGGGAGAAGAGAGGCTGTTGTAAAATTATTATGCTCTAATCAAATATACATGCGGTGACTTTCTTTTTTGTTTATATGCAAATGTACGATTTGTGATATACCATGTTCTTCTGGAGGAAATCTATCCTATCAAAATTTTGTGTTGTGTCTCCGACATACACTATACATGCTTTCTTTCTTGGCATGGTGGATTTCTCATGGCAACCCCACATGTGGGGGAGTAGGAGGCTTGTAAATTTGATGCTCATCAAATATACATGCAGACTTTCTTTTTGTTTATATGTAAATGAGCTTTAAATTTGTGATATAAGTACACCAGTTCTCCAACATGGTAGGAAAATGCTATGCTATCAAAATTAGTGTCTCTACACGACATGCTTTCTTGACATGGGCGGGCAGGTTCTAGCAACCCCACATGTGGAGGCCGGATAAATTTTGATTATCTCTAATCAAATATACATAGTATATTTATATGCAAATGCGAGCTTTAAATTGTTATAAGTACATATTTTCCAACATGGTAGGAAAATCTTGCTATCAAAATTTCGTGGTGTCTCATATACATACTTTTCTTGGCATGGTGGTAATTTCTCATAAACCCACATGTGGGGGAGAGCGATGTAAATTTTGATTATTTTGCTCTTAATAAAATACATGCAAGTAACTTTGTTATATATACAAAGCTTTAAATTTATTACTATAAGTACTCATGTTTCTCCAACATGGTGGAAACTTATTATGCTATACTAATCTTGGCGTGGTGGATAAATAAATTGTTATGTCTCACGACTATCATTCTTCTTGGCATGGTGGGAAGGAAGTCTCAAAATCTATGGATGATCTTGGGAGGGAAATTTTAAAATAAAGAGGTGAAATATGTCATATATAAATGCTTATACTTTAATTTCATATACATGTGAATGCAAATTTATTGCTCTTATAAGTACCAGTTCACATTGTTCAATGCAATGGGAAACTTGTGATAAGTACTTCATGTTGTTCCGTCGGAAATCTGCTTTTATAAGTGCTTTCTTAGCAACAAATATCTTGTCAATATGTCCCGGCAAATATCTGTCTCCCTTTTCTTGGCGTGGGGAAGACCTAGTCCACAGTATCTATCGGATGGATTTGGGAGGCTTAAAATTTTGATAAATAAAAATGTGAAATGTTTAAGTGTTTGAAGAAGGAAGGTACATACATATGATTATTCATGCTTAGCTCATTCATCATACTATATGATAATTACATGCTTTTTTGTAGCTTGTTATTCATCTTCATGGCATTATGATAATTACTTATTTAAAGTTCAAATTCATTTTGCTAAGTAGTGATTATGCCATATGAATGGGTGAAAAATGAAAAGTCAATGCATGGAAAGATACAAGTGCATGTCATATGCCATTTAGGAAACAAATGGCAAGCTTCATGCTAAAATGCTTAAGTAGAATGATTAGATATTCAAAGTGTTATAATTTATGTTCAATTTGAATGTCTTTAATATCAAGTTCTTATTATGAACCATGTTCGCTTATTTGATTCATGCAAATATTGGAAAGAATCAAATTCATACTCTATAAAACATGCTTGATTTGTTAAATGACACACTTGATCTCATGATAAGTGGTTGAAAGAACTAAATTCTTATCATAGAGCCACATTTGCATTTCATATTTTTTTTATATCACTTGATAAATAAATAAAAGATTCAATGCACATATTATAGATAAATCTGTTACTCATGATAAATAGTTGAGAGAATTACTCGTGTCTTATAATCTTAGAATAGATCTCATATTCTATGATAAACATTTGAAATGGTTAAATTCATATTTAAAGATATATTTGATTTACAATGTTGGTATGGCCTTGCTTATAATTGATCTATAGCATAAATATCAAAACTTTAACTTAGACATTTGATGTCCATAGACATTTAAAAAAAAAACAAATACTTGTATGATATTCAATAAATGCTTAAATAGACATATACAAACATGATGAAATGAAAGAACACATCATCGGTTTGGTCTTGGAGGTGTTAACAAAACCTAAAATCTAATGATCTTTGTAAATCTTAAATTAATTCATAGAAATCTAAAGATAAATCTAACATCCTTAATGTATTCTTTGCAAGTTCAAGATCTTAAGAAGAAAGTCTCAAACCGATCCTCTATGATCTTTGAGATGAAGATAGATCTTGAAATAATTAATCTAGATATCCTGCAGATATTCGAGTTGTGATTATCTTCGGTTTGGTCTTGGGTTGAAATTAAAAAAAAAAAAATATCATATTAAAACACTTGTAGATTGAATACATTTCAAATTAATGTCATACATATTTTAAAAAGCGAATATGTACATGTTGGAGTAATTACTAATCAAATATAAAAAATAAATGCTACATAATCCGGTTTGGTCTTGGGCCTTAATTAAAAACTTAAAAAAATGTCATATTGAAACTTAAACTTGCATTGAACCTTATTTCATAATTCAAATTCATTTTAAAGATACTTTCGTATGTATGTTGAAGTATTCAAACAATACAGTTTGGTATAAAATAAAGAGCAGATCTACATCAGGTTTGGTCTTGGGGTGGGTAGTTAACAAAATCAAAATTGACATATAAACCAACTTAGACATTCTAATGTCCATACAATTCAACGGAATATATTTATGCATGTTGGAGTAATCTAAGTCAAACAAAAAACGATCTACATTATTTGGTCTTGAAATAAGTTAACAAAACCTAAAATGATATTATAAAATTTAAATTAATAATATAGAAATAATTACATATAAATAAGATATGAATTCATAGCCCAAATTCAAATTCTCGAAGAAATCGTCACATGTTCAAACTAGAGTGGACAAGGTTTTGAAGGATTATACTTCTTGAGAAATATTAAATCGATAGAAAAAAGATGAGTAGGGATACATCGATTGAATTAAATGAAGGGTAATTATAATTAAAATGATAAATGATCATATATTCAAATCTAATCAATCAAAATGATCAAAATTCAAATAAAATAAAATATAAAAAATGAAATTAATTATTTAAATTAAAACTAAAATAATAAATAAAATAAATCTCCAATTGTTTGTCTTGGTGACAAATTAAGAAAACTTTTGCTCGAGCCAATGTCAAATTAAATACATACTACCTTCACATTATTCTTCTGGGGCGTGGCCCGTGTCCTCTGGTGGTTTTCTGATATGGCACCACATAAATGGTTATGAGCCCTCGGTAGGGTGGTTGCGATATGGCAAATTCTGGTCACCCGGCCCTATGTTCCCCGTTGCTCTTTGAGTGAAATGTAGAATGTATTTGGTTGGGCAAAAAAATATGTTAGCTAAGGTTGACTTATATTTGTCCCCCTTAAACTCCAATACAAGGACACCTTGGGCGGCGTAACCCATGTGTTCTTGGCGATAAGGATTGGTCGGTTGGGTTCCTCCTCTAACTAGCGGACCGGATCGGGATAGCGGATGGAACCATGGGATCTAGATCGGCGTCATGTTCCCACAAAAGTTTTAAATTAAAATAATAAATTTCATAAGTTCTAAACTCCACTCACTGATTATATACTCATTCTTTGATTCATTGGTAGCCTTAATAAGTGCTCTCTCGGTATTGGGAGGGTAATTAACTATAGGGGCTTGCGCTTTATAGGAAACTGAACCAGATATAAAAGTTCTCACCAAATGAGAGAAATCTGGTAGTGTAATGTCTTATCACTATTTAAATGCATTATCAGACACTTAACAACTCTTTTTTTTTTTTTTTTGAAAGAGGTGGGTGGAGAATTTTTGGATCCCAGATTCTACTCCGGGGATAGGTTTCTCTTTCCATCTTTGGCTAGTCAAATCTAAGTTATAATTGCGTGTGGGTATAAAAAAATGAAATGAAATGAAATGAAAGTTAAAGTTGACAACTTTAAAACTTCTTCTCAAAGTCTTAAGTCATTTGAGATTTTATTTAGATATGCTTAGTATGTTTTTCTTATCAATATTTTGGAAGTAAGTGAGTTTTTAATTGTTAATTTTTACCTTCAACCTCAAAAGGCACACAGAATAGTCCATTTACTCTAGTGGCGATCATTTGGATGTCATCAATCTTTGGAAGCAGCTACCATCGGTTTGGTGTGGATTTCCAACCATCTTGAGCGAGCAAGTTGAGCCTCAGCGAGAAACTATCTTGCGCCATGTGACAATCTAAAAGGCGTTAAGTCATGACCCTCTTGTAGGGTCACTTCAAAAAATAATATCTTTGAGAGGCTCGACCCCAATCATGAAGTTGCTTGGGACGATCTCTTTGTCCCTCGAATAATGCAATCCACCTGAACCATTCACCAAGGCATGATCTTTGAAGCTTCTTCATCAGGCAAGCTTGGGGAAAGAAAAGAAATCTTGCGTGCTCAACACTTATGCCCGATGCGAATCAACTCGGGCGGCGGTGAGTGTTCCCACTGCGGTTTGACCTTAAATGGGTTAAGCGGACTCACAGGTGGAATTCGATCCCCCCAACGGCGGGTTCCAGCTCCTCCTGAGGAAAATCAAAACTATATCACCAGTGCATCGGGTTCTCAAGTTGCAGAGAGAGGCGATGAAAAGAAAATACCAGGTCTGTTGTAAGGATGCTTGGTCCTCCAAGGAGACCTCATCCATAACTCAAATGCCGGGGCAATAATCCATGTCCACACGGTGAACATCGGTGTGACACTTGGATGCGTGTCGAGAATCCGTCGTCGGTGGAAGGTAAGAAGATATAGGCTGGGCCTCAAAGAAAAAAAAAGAAGCGAAGGCATGGCGTGACATAATTGAGATCCAACTCAAATCCAGCGATGGGAGCAAAGAGGGCAATGATAAAGTATGTGTAGACACGCTTGGAGAATCCTCAGGGATCCCATCATCAACTCCATCCATCGAGGAGGTTAACATCGAAGCCTCTAATTGAAGAAGAAAATTCCACACTTGGGAAGTTCATTGGAGCGTCGATCGAAATTAGTATCAAGGGATGAAGAAGAAGAGGAAGACAATTTGAAGTGGTGTATATGGTAGTCGGTGAGCCATCGGTATGCGTGATACAACATAGTCGTGGCGGTACCTCCCCTCACACGAAGAACAACAAAATGTTCAAATAGAGGAAGCATCCTCACGAGTCTTGAGAGGAACAAGAAAGAAGAAAAAAAAAAATCCCACCTTCGATACTACCACTTTGGCGAAAAAAGACAAATTGATGATGAAAGCCAAAGAAAAGTTGAATATGAAAATGAGCGAAATGATGATCTGAGATGCGATGATGCGATTAATGCGAGAAATATTCGGCGGTCCAGTCCCCAAATAATCATCAAGCCTCAGCAATGCCTCAATAAATTTGATCTCATTCCCAGTTAATTGAGCGAGGATTGAAATAAATGAATTCGACAACACACTTCTCGAATATACAAACTATATAAAATGACCTCTCAACTTGATATTATCTTGAATGAGAAGATCATTGTTATAGGCAGGCGAGAGAAAAATTGGTGAGCAAAGGTGCATATCGCGAGTATGATCAAATTCCATATCAAAGGGATATTCAATGCCAAAGTTCAATCTATTGATGGAAATGGTAATCCCAAGCGACATCTAGCCCAATTCAAAGCATCTGTGGCCGAGGGGTAATGATGCATTGTTATTATTATTCATTATTTAACTTGAATGATCTTTGAGTTGTGGCTTCTCAAGACTTTTGCCAAACTTGAAAATATGTTCATTAAAGGTTAGCTAGTGATCAAAAGACAATAATTGATCTCTCTTGAAGAGGAAGAAAGATGAATCGGTAATATATTACGTTGGCGAAATGAGTATGAAATGTGAACAACAATTAGAAGAAGAGCATGCGATCCAATTATTGATGGGCAACATTGATGATAAGATGGCGCCCTTATCTTTGCATGGCTTCAATTATCACATTTCAAGAACTACTTGATAGGGTGGCTAAATTTGAGAAATTAAATTTGTTCGATGGACAAGATAAATCAAAAGAGCAAAAGCTCGGACGAAAGGTGAAACACGCATTTCACCTCATAAAGGATCTGAGTAATTGTCTATAATGAACAAAGAAAAACTACATCAAGAAAAACCAAGGCAGTCATTCAATCCACATGACCCAGAGGTAATGATGTACCAAATTCTCATTGAAGGTGGCGACCAAAAGCAAACAAAAGGAGGCGAATGACTCAATGGCCCCGACCACAAAAGAAAAGCTGAACAAAAGTATTCTTTTAAGAGGAAAGTGTGTTGTTTAAACATGCACTCAAAGTAGGTCTCCAACTACGAGTGTAAAAGACACGAAGAGGTGACAAGCGAGATAATCTAATTATTGTCCATATCATGGGTGCCATCTGTTGAAGATTGCTACATATTCAAAGATTGGCTCGAGCAATATAGAAATGGAGAATTCACATTGTCGGACGTGTATTGGTCGTCAGAAAGAATCCACAAAATAATCACCTCATCTCATCTTATGCGATAAAGGCAAAAGAAGGCGATGATGAAGGATGGCACGATCTAAAAAGGCGTAAAATGTTGAAACAATTGGAAGGCGTTCCGGTATTGGAAATCACCACTTGAGTACTTGAGTTGAGACAAAACCTAAGTTATGGGAAGGCTAGTTCATCTCACGAAGAATAATATCAAAAGGAAAGGCTAAAACATAAAAAAAAATAAATAAAAAAGAAGTAAAAAACTATTTTACATATGCATGTAACACAGGATCATCAATAATATGGAAGATTATACAATCAAAGCAGGACCTATCGCCGCATAATTCATTACAAATCTTGGATCAATGAAACAAGGGAAGAAGTGAAGAACTTCCTCTTGAGTCTTGCTTGATGATGCATGAAGTTGGCGACAAGAACTCATTTCCCAAATGAAGATGAATCGAGCTCACCATATCAACAGACATAAAAATATAAGCGGCGGTGAATCTTAGTCTATCATTAGATGAGGCAAATCTTTGAAGCTCATGGAAGATCGAAGATTAGATGCAAATGAAGTAGCTCAATGCAGTTGAGAAGTGGTGAGTGCTACCATCTGAGAGGAAGGGAAATGAATAGATAAAGGGAAAGAAATGAAAGTTATCTAAGGATTCAAATAAGAAGCCTTCATCAAAGGGATGGACTACTGATATTCTATCAGGAAAATTCACTTAGTGTATCTGAAGCACTTCTAATGTCGGAAGATCAGTAACACCTTAATTGAAGCTCTCGAGTGGGAAAGTTGAAGCATATTTTCTTTGAATCTGCGGAGACCTTGCATGTTCAAGAGCCTCCAATGACACATTTTAGAAGATGATCTAATGCTGGAATTTGCGAGCACAATCGCCCTCTGTATGTTACGGTGAAAGTGATGAAATTATAATATGCGGATCTTAATTGATCCGGTTCCTCGTGAATCTTATGAACTTGAGAACTCTTAGATGGCTATCTCTAGATGTACAACATCAGATGAGATAAAGTCATGGTTCAATTCAATGAAGGAAGAGAAAACTATCGGGTCATTAGTCCTTCTTCTTAAATTTGGAGACCTCTACGAAGCTAAATTTCATGTGTGATCGATACTTCATTGAGCCCTTACGGGTGGCTTCATAAGTATGGCATTGTCCCATCTACATTGCATCAATGTATGAAATATACAAGGATGGAGAAGAGAATGCCAAATTGTGGGACATGACATGCAACCTTTTGCGGTGCATGAAATGAAGATTTATCAAGATGCCGGTTATTTCCTTAGGGAATCAAAGCTAACAAAACAAATAAATCTACTTCAAAAAAAAAGAACAAGTTAAGAAGAAGGAGAAGATAAAATGAATAAAGGAAAGAGATGTTCCAAATATCCTAGGGATATAAACGGTCCAAAATCAATAACATCCCTCATCTGCGGTGATCTTGAAGAAAGATGAATGTGTTCCTTCTAAATCCAAAGGTCCATGCATCTTCGGTAAACTCGAGGAAAATCGGTTTGACTCGATTATGAGTTTGAATCTACTTTTGAAGGTAAGGTGCAATGCACTACTTTAAAATAATCATAGATCCATCGGTGAGACTACACTGGTCACTCCTATTCCTCCCAACATTTTAAAGAAATCACCCTCGAAACTCACAAAGTCGAGGCGGGTGACCTTCTATGTACCTCCTCTCCAGAAAAGCATGGGAAGCACTTTTATAAATCGAGGGGTGTCAGAAGATCTGGTGATGTGTGAAGAAGAAGCTATGCCCAAGGATGCCAAAATATTACTCTCAAAGATCGCAATGTAAATATGGGGTCAGTTGGAGCAAGTAAGCAAGGACTAAGCTCTTTGAAATGATGTGGTACCCAAAGGTTCTCAAACCATTGGTAAGAGAAATAACACACTACCAAAGGCCTTGGTTTCATCAAGAGATAATGGTCCACAAGAATATACACATTATCTATACTTGAGGAATAGAAATGAGAGTGATGATGAAGATGAGAATGTCATTCTTAATGTTAGTCTCACAAATAATGAAGAAGTAGAAGCCATCGGCTTTGAAGAGCTTGAAGATGGTGGGAGGCATCTTATGGATGAACAAAAGAAATTTAAGGCGAGGAGGATCCTCAGCGTTCATCGATCTCTTCTGAAAAAGTGAAAACTCTTGAATTGAGATTGCTTTACTGGACATATGTTGATCTGAAATATCCCAAAATTAGATTAAGCGAATGCGGCCAAGCAAGCCTCAGAATGAGATTGGAGGTTGAAGAATAGGTGCAAAAAAGAAACTCATTGAAGGTGGTTTTATTTGAGAAGAAAAATCTGTGGATAGCTAATATTGTCCCGTGAAAAGAAGAATGGTGATTCATGCGTATGACTTGAGGATTTAAACAAAGCATGTCCAAGGATGACTTTCTTCTGTATGAGCTGTTAGTGGATAACACTTCAAACCCGACATGTTCTCATTATATGGATCATGTTACAATCAAATCAAGATGGCTCACGAAGATGAGAAGCATACCTCATTCAGGCCAATTGGTATATTGCTACACATGCCCGGCTTGAAGAATCTTTGGAGCTACATAAAAGACATGAATCTTTGACAAGTTGATTCATAAAAAAGTAGAGTGCTATGTTGATGACCTCGTTGTCAAGAGTATAGATCATAAAGATCATCTCGATGATTTAAGGATCATCCTTGAAAGAATCAGAAAATATGATCTCAAGATGAATCCTCTCAAGTGCGCCTTTGGAGTCTCTTCGGGAAAGTTCCTTGGATATGTTGTGCGTTGTGGAGGGATTGAAATCGATCCCAACAAAATCAAAGCGATTGTCGAAATGCCTCCTCAAGGAGTCTTATCAACTTGCTCCATCTGAGGACATCTATTCATTAGAAGATTTATATATCAAATTGGGATGTGCAAAATTAATGAAGAAAATACTCAAGTGGGATGAAGAATGTCAAGGCCTTGACGGTATCGAAATATCTGAACCCACCCATTCTTGCGGATCGGGAAAGCCTCTCATCTTGTACCTGACCTTTGGAGGAATCTCTAGGTGCTTTGTTGGTACATAATGAGGAAGGAAAGGAGAATGCTATCTTATTGGTAACTAATAGAAGCGTTATTCTCAATTGAAAGCATTGTTTGGCGTTAATTTTTTTTGCCCAAAAGCTACGTCATTACATGCTATCTCATAAAATTACTCTTATCTCAAGGATCGATCCGTTGAAGTTCTTGATGACAAGACCAAGCGTTGGATTGGCAGCATGATGGGTCCTTTTATTACAATTTGATATTACATATGTTCCCGAAGCGGTGAAGGGCAAATTTTCTTGCGCTCATCCCATCCCACTCATTGCTTACGATGATCTTCACGATGAGCAAATCATGCACATATATGAAAAAAAAAATGTAAATTGTATTTTGATGGAGCTTCATCCATTAGATACACTCAACCCTCAAATCTCCCAAAGGCTCAAGGTATCGGTCTCATCTTGATCACACGAAGGTGGCATCTTGAGACATTCTTATAAATTAACTCAACCAACAAAAAGCGAGAATATGAAGCGTTGGTGGCAGGTTTAGAGGAAGCCATTTCCATGGGAGTCAGAATGCAAATTTATGGTGATTCTCAACTCGTCATTAATCAAGTGTTGGGCCTTTACAAAATCAACAAGCTTGAATTGGCCTACTATCAAGCAGTTCTCGAGCTTATGAAGCAAATTCCAAATGTCATTATGACTCGAGTCTCGAGCTAGGAATAGCAAAGCGGTTATTTAGCTAAATTAGCTAAAGAAATGGCAGTATGGATGGCGACTACATACTAATCAGTGTGTGCACTCGTCGAGTCTAGAGCCGATAAGTTTAAAATTGGAAGAGGGGTCATCAAATGTGTCAGCGGTGCGACTCATGTTGCTCCTTACACTCCCTTACAAATTACTTCTCAAAGTCAACAAGACAAGCCATTCAGAAAGCCTCAACACAGTGCTAAAACCACAATGAAATTCTTATAGTAGAAGAGAAGGAAGGCGGACCCTTGTACTTCAAGGAAGCAAATTGCCAAGTAATAAGTCGATAAACTTGAGAAAAGGCTTGACTATATGCTTATGTTGGCAATACTACGTATCTAGATCCTTGAGGAGATGTGGCTGCGATGTTTGGGAATAGAAAGCCAACAAAGTAATTGTTGAAATCCATCAAGGACTTTGTGGTGCACACCAATCGAGGTCTAAAATGGCTTTCAAAATTAAAGAATTGGATACTATTGGCCGTCATGGTAAAGATTGTATCAATCATGCGAAGATGCCATGAATGCGGTCCGGTAACATAATTCATCGACCTCAAATCCGTTGCATCCAAATAGCATCTTGGCGTTTGAGTCTTTGGGGATGTATAATTGGACAATTGATCCGCCATCATCGGTAGTCGCTTCATCTTAGCTTATTACGATTATTTTGAGTGGTTTAAAAGTTCTGGTGAACAAGTGACTAACTTTTTGTTTATAGATTTGGTGTACCATCATTTGATAACGGATCGACCTTCAAAAGTACTAAAGTTTATAAATTTCGTCGGCATAAGATTGATTGGCGATATTCATCAATTTATAATCAGAGCAAATGGCTTGGGCATTTAATAAAACACTAGTCAAATTGCTTAGAAAAATTCTCACAAGAAATAAAGAGTGGCATACCAAACTTGTGGAAGCGTTATGGGCTTACTTACACTCCACAAATCTACCCTATGAGTGTTTGGGGCTGAAGCGATTTTGCCACTCAGTTGAACTACCTTGGCTCAGGTAGCCATTCAACAAAATCTCACCCAAGATGAGAATGCTCATCTGGGATGGAAGAGCTTGATGGCGGTGGGCTCCAAGCTCGACAAAATCTAGAAGTCTATCGGGGTGAGGATGTCGAGCATTCGATCATCTGATGCGTCTCGAGCTTTTGGAAGGAGAATTGGTCAGTGCTTTGAAGACCAATCATCCCTCATCGCGATTGGCGTAAATTTGAACCTAATTGGGAAGGACCTTTTGTTATTGAAAAGGTATATCAGAGAACTTCTTGACTTCAAAGGTGAAAGACCAATGATCAGCGGTCGGCATTTAAAGAAATATTACACATGAAAGTGTGATTGGACAAATCACGCATTTGAAAATCTTTATTGTCAAACACTTATGAAAATTTTCATTGGAAATTCTCTTGTAACACAAGAATGCATTTCCAAAATAAAATAAAATCCCCTGTTAGGCAGGGGCATTTTTTTTTTAGTAGTATGGTTCTGGTAAATAGCCTTTCTTTCTCTTTTATCAGAGATCCATACTCAAAATCTCAAATTTAAAAGTCTTCTTGACCAAGAAAAAATTTTCAAGTCGCAAACTTTAACAAACCAAGTTGGAAGGACATTTTCATCCCATCAAATCTAAAGGCTCGAGTTGGTGTATAAGGTTGGACTCAACCGCCAATATGGGTCGGTAGCAGTCTGCTTACTCAACCACAAAGTAGTAGAGATCCCCATCTGTTAGCAGAGGATAAAATCCTTCATCAATTGCTCAAGTCCGACTCAAGTAGGTGTATAAGGTCGGACTCAACCGCAAAATCGGCGAGGTGGCGGATCTGCTTACTCAACCGCCACAAAGGCGTAGTAAGGGATCCTCTACCGTTAGTTCAAAGACAAGAGCATCCAAATCCCCAAATCTCTCCAACTTGGTGAGTTCAAGTGACCCAGGGGGAAATTATCCCTATTGGTGGTAGGTCATTTCTCAAAATTCTACAACAAACAAAGATATCCGAGGCACTAAGCGAGTTTGGAATCAAATACAAATGTAAATCTCAACTCCTTGAAAGTCTATCAAGCGAAGCAAGCAAAGCGAAGGAAATTCTTCTTCGATGTCCAATCAAGCAAAAGCGGAGGCAGAAGAAGCTATCCCAATGTTAGTATAAAGCTAAATCTTTGAACTAAGGGAGTTTTGTCATCAAGATGTCCATTACATGTACAAGCGCAGGGCGATGACTCTTTGCCATTGATCCAACAAGCTCGAGAGGCTGGGTCATCGGCATTTATCCTTCCTGGCCAGCGAGGCGGTGAAGGTAATTTCGACGACAAATCTCAAGATAATTGGGTTTTACTCCATCAAATCCATCAAGGCATGAAGCGAGGATAAAGGAGGCACAAGATCTGATCCTCGAGATGAAATCTTCAACAAGTCCGTCAAAGCACAAAGCAGGAAGACATTTCTATCTCATCAACTCCATCAAGTCCTCAAGGCACAAAGCGGGCGGAGGAAAATAAATCCCAAATTTGAGATGAAATCTTCAATTTAGTCAGCAGGGACAGGGGCGTTCTCATCTCACCGACCATCAAGTCCAGGCACAAGCGGGGCAGGAGGAAAATACAAATTCAAATCGAGGAGTCTTCAACAAGTCATCAAGCATAAAGCACGGGGGAAGATGTTCTCATCATCAACTCATCACTCCATCAAGGCACAAGCCAGGCGAAGGAGAAAATATAAATTTCAAAGAGGAATCAACAAGTTACGCAAGAAAACATAGGGTTGAAGATGCTCCAAATTCTCTTGACAAGTTGATGATGACAAGTCAAAGCATCTCTTTTATAGTCCATGACATTGGACTTGGACATATGGGTTCAACAATATTGGCAGGTGATGCTTCCACACGAGTTATATACTTCATCGGAGAACGATCGGTATTATCAAAAGTTAAAATTACAATGACATCCAAATCTCTTGGAGATCCAAGTCAACTAGTGTACAACAAACGGTCGCTCCATGCGCACCATGTTTGTTGGGGGCATTGTTGACCTACAATATGTGTCATTTAAAATTAAATAAATGATAGAGGTTAAATGCCTAATCATAATCAAAATTAATTAAATTTGATTTGATTTGAAAATTGACTTCATAATGTAAAGCATCAAATAATTAATAGAAATATCGAATTAATTAAGGATCAATCAAATAATTAAAATCAAAATTTAATGAATTATCATTGAAGGAAGCGACAACATCGAAATGACCTCCGTTGCGAAATTGATCGTGCCGTTGTCGTTGAGCGTTAATTCTATCAAGCGAATGCCTTAGAGACGATTCGAAAGTGCAAGTAATCGACGTCGGTCAATTAATCGATATTTAAACCTAACTTCGTTGGCGTTGTCGAGCGACCTCAGATCATGAAATTGATCGTAGTTGCGTTTGACACCAAAATTGACACCCATATTTATTGTTAGGATGATTTCAAAATTTATGTGATTAGGACTAATTGGTATTGGTTTAATCCTCTTAATCATCTTTCCAATCGAAAGCAAAGAAAAGAATCGTTCATTTCACCTCTCATTCTCTTCCCCTCTTGCGATCCTCTCTCTCATTCTGCGGCTCGGTGAAGCTCTAGGGTGTGATTCTCCCTCTCCCTCTTCTCGGCCCCCACCTCCTGGTCTCCCTCTTCCTGCCTCTCTTGGTTTGAAGCTAGTTGAAGCAGGAGGACTCGATCCTTCCATTCCTCTTCCAGCGAAACCCCAGGTTGTTTCATTTCAATCTGAGCTATATTTTGCTATGTGGGTTTTTCTTGAAGGAAATGTAGATTTCTGTTTCCCTCTTCCATTTATGTTTTATAGTTGGATTTGTTTCATGGGTTTGCAATAGCATGAAATTAAAGTGATTGGATTTATGCTACAAGCTTTCAGTTTGTTGTTTTCTCCTTCTAAGGTTGAGCGAGCTCATTCTCTTCCTTGGTTCCTCCTTTCCTTTTCGTATTCCTTTCCATTGGGCCTTAGTGAGCTTTCTCTCCTCTTTGTTGTGTGATATGTTGGGTTTATAAGCTTTCTTTTCTTCCCCTTTTTTATTTATCCCTTTGGTGCGGATTTGGGATTTTGTGTAAAACAAGAAAAGTGAGAGGAAAGAAAGGGTTATCCTTGTGCCATTTTCTTTTCTTCCTCGATTGTGCTTGTTACCTTCTTGGTACACGCAACATTTCTCTTGCTAAAATATTTTTTTACCAAGGGAAAATGAATTGATTTGTTGTAATGGGTATGTGTTGGCTGAAATCATTTTACCTAGCGATGAATTTGCTTTTAATGGGTATGATGCATCTGAAATCATTTTTTTTTACCTAAGGAGGTTGAATCAAATTTTTTTGTAAGGGTATGGGTAGCTACTTGCTATTTCCTATGAGTTTCATTTGCTTTGCCTCTTTCACATAAAATCTGAAATCAAGGAGAGATGGAGTTAAGATAAGTATGGGGATATGACAAGTTTAGATGTGTAGCCTAAATGTCATACTACTTGTTGTTACGGGTTACATGTCTCAATTAATTAGCTTCCTCTGCTATGATACATGCTGAAATTCTTTTATTTAGTATGGGAATGATGCAATTCTTGTTGAAATTATTTTACCTAAGGAAATCCATTGATTGGCTTTTCTAAAGGGATAATGCATGCTGAAAATATTTACTACTAGAGAAATTGAATCGATTTGCTTCTAATGTGTATGATACATCTTGAAAGTATTTTTTTATGAAAGGGAAAACTATTAGCTTGTTGTTTAGAGGCATAAAACATGCTGAAATTTATTTTATGTAAGGGAAATCAATTAGTTTGCTATCTAAAGATGTGATGCTTGCTGAAAATTTCTTTTATTTGAGGAAGTTTGAAAATCGATAGGGAAGGATGTATGGCTTAAATATCATACTATTTGCTATTCTCTATGAATTTCATACTTCTACTTTTCCATTGGTTTCTATGAAGGGAATTATATATATATCATGCCTCTTTCATAAGCAAATATGTTCATATATAAATGCGAGCTTTAAATTTGTGATATATTTCACCATGTTCTCCAACATGGTAGGAAAGCTATATTTGCTATTCCATACCCATACATGTTTTCTCATGGTGGTGATTCATGAAACCCACATGAGAGTCTGATAAATTTGATTATTATGCTATCAAATATGCAGCTTCTTTTTTTTTTATATGCTTGTTTTAAATTTATGATATACCATGTTCTCCAACATGAGGGAAATGCTATCTTATCAAATTTCGTCTCCCATATGCATGCCTTTCTCATGGCGTAACATAAACCCCAAGGGAGAGCTGAGGTGTATTTGATTATGCTATCAAATATACATGCAAAACTTTTGTTTATATAAATGAGCTTTAAATTTGATATACACCATGTTCTCCAACATGGTAGGAAAATTTATATCGGCCATGGTGTCTAACGACATATACCAACATGCCTTGGTGGCATGCCCAGCTCATGGCAACCCCACATGTGGGGAGCGATATTGTTGATTGATTATATGCTCAAATATACATGCATGCTTTTATATGCAAATGAGCTTTAAATTTGTGATATAGTACCCACCATTCTCCAACATGGGGAAAATCCGCTATCAAAATTTTGGTGGTGTCTCACACCATACCCATACATGCCTTTCTTGGCATGGTGGGCGCCCAGCTCATGGCAACCCCCACATGTGGGAGAGCCGGAGTCATAAATTTTGATTATTTTGTTAATTAAATATATGCAAAACTTGTTTATATATACAAATGCAAGCTTTAAATTTATTACTAAGTACCACTGTTTCTCCAACATGGTAGGGAACTATATTATGCTAACCCATACATGCCTTTCTGCGTAAAATAAATTTATCGCGATGTCTCATTGACACTCCATAATGCCTTTCATTGGCGGAAGACCTAGTCTGGCATGCGATGATCTGAGGTCAAAATTTTCAAAATGAGGTGAAATATGTCATATATAAATGCTTATACTTTAATTTCATATATATGTGAATGCAAATTTATTCTATGCTATAATGCTCACATTGTTCCAATCGGCGGGAAACTTGGATGATTTTGCCAATGTCGAGTTCACGCCCCAACGAAGGAAATGTGCTAACCCATACACGCCTCTTCGGGTGGGATAAATTTTCGCGGTGTCTCACGACACTACCATACACTTTCTTGGCGTGGTGGGAAGACCTAGTCCAAGTAGCTCGGGATGATCGGAGGTCAGAAAAAATTTTGAAAATAAAAATGAAATGTCTGAAGAATAAAAGACATACATGATTATTCATGCTTAATTCATTCATCATACTATATGATAATTAAAGATTACCTATGCTTAGCTTAGTTGTTCTGAATCTTCATATATGATAATTACTTATTTAAAGTTCAAATTTATTTTGCCTAAGTGGTGATTTTATGAATGGGTGAGAAATGAAAATGTGATGCTCAATGCATGGAAAGATACAAGTGCATGTCATATGCCATTTAGGAAACAAATGGCAAGGGCTTCATGCTAAAATGCTTAAGTAGAATGATTCAGTGTGCATATTCAAAGTGTTATCTTATTATGTTCAATTTGAATGTCTTTAATATGCAAGACCTTGTGAAGCAATGTTCTTTTTTGCTTAACCATTTGATTCATGTAAATACTGAAAAGAATCAAATTCATACTCTATAAAATGCATGCTTGATTTGTTAGAGAACACATACTTTGATCTATGATAAGTGGTGAAAGAACTAAGTCTATATTCTAGAATGTATCAATCACTTAGTTTGCAAAGAATTCATATATTTTTTATAAATGCACTCACTTACACATGCAAATAAAGATTCAATGCACATCATATAGATAAATCTATACTGACTCATGACAAATAGTTGAGAGAGTCAACTTTCTTATAGTTAAAGAATAGACCTATTTGATCTATGATAAACATTTGAAATGGTCAAATTTTGAGAATAATAGATCTATATTTGATTTACAATGTTATGTATCAAAGCCTATGCTTATAATTCGACATCTATAGCATGTCAAACATCAAAAACTTAAACTTAGACATTTCAATGTCCATAGAATATTTTTAAAAAGAAACAAATACTTATATACATGTTGAAGTATTCAATGGCTTAAATGCTTAAATAGATCAGCAATCATGAAATGAAAGAAAACATCATCCGGTTTGGTCTTTGGGTCAAGTTAACAAAACTTAAAAAATCTAATGATGCTATTAAATCTTAGAAGTTAATTCTCAAATGACTAAAGATAAATCTCGATCATGCAATATATTCTTTGCAAGTTCAAGATCTCAAGAAGAAAGTCTCAAACCCGATTCTCTATGTACAAGAGTTGACAAGGTTTGGAGAATGATAGATCTTGAAATAATTAATTGATCTCACTGCAAGAAGATAGTCGAGTTCAGGTCTATCTTCTGGATAAGCTAACAAACCCAAAAATGTCATATTAAAACCTGAACTTGTAGATTGAACCTACATTTTAATTAGACATCTTAATGTCCATACAATATTTTAAAAGAACATATATTCGTATGCATGTTGGAGTAATTACTAAGTCAAATATAAAGAACAGATGCTACATAATCCCGATTTGGTCTTCTGGTCCCAAGTTAAACCCAAAAATGTCATATTGAAACTTAAACTTGCAAATTGAACCTACATTTCAACTAGACATTCAATGTCCATACAACATTTTAAAAGAACAGATACTCGTACGTATGTTGAAGTGTTCAAATAATAGGGACACGTGCAAGTTAGGTATAAAATAAAAGAATAGATACTCTTCTGGTCTTGACGGTCCGTTAACAAAACTCAAAATCAAAATTCAACATATAAACTCCAACTTAGACATTCTATTGTCCATACAATTCAAAGAACATATGTATGGTAAATACTAAGTCAAATGCAAAAGAGATGCTACATCATCCTTGGTCTGACCGTCCGTTAACAAAACCAAAAAATATGATATTATAAGAATTTCAAATTAATAATATCCGAGAAGCTAATTGTCATATAATACGATATGAATCAATTGACATAGCTAAAATTCAAATTCTCGAAGAAAAGTCCCAAACCCATCCTCATGTTCAAACTAGAGGACAAGGTTTTGAGGATTATACTTCTGAGACAATGAATTAACCCATCCTCAGAAAAAAATGCAGTAGACAAGGTCTATCAATTGATATTAACCCTAAGATCGAAGGGTAATTATAATTAAATTTTAATGATAAATGATCATATATTCAAATCTAAATCAATCAAAATGATCAAAATTCAAATAAAATAATAAAAATATAAATAAAAAAATAAAATTAATAATTATTTAAATTAAAACTAAAAATAATAAATAAAATAAATCCACCCTTGTTTGTCTTGGTGACAAATTAAAAACTTTTCTCACAAAGAGCCAATGTCAAATTAAATACATAACTACCTTCACATTCAAAATATTCCTAAAGTGAAGGACGCGGGCCCGTGTCCTCCGTCCGCATGGTTTTTGTGATATGGCACCACATAAATGGCGGTTACCTGAGCCCTCCGACCGTGGTTCGATATGGCAATAAATTAAATTATGGTCACGCACTATGTTCCCCAACGGCTTTGCTCTTGTGAAATGTAGAATGTATTTGGTTGGGCAAAAGCCCTATGTTAGCTAAGGTTGACTTATATTTGTCCCTACAAACTCCACCCCAGTCCAAAGACACCTTGGACGAAACCCATGTGTTGTCGACAAGGATTCTTGATCGAATACTACCTCCTCGCACCGGATCGCACGGATGATGAACCATGGGATCTAGATCGCATGTCGCTTCCCCACAAAAAATTTTAAATTAAAATAATAAATTTCATAAGTTATAAACTTCACTCACTGTAATTATATACTCGTTTCTTTAACGATTCATTCTAGCCTTAATCGAAAGTGCTCTCGGATTGAATTAACTATGGGGCTTGAGCATAAAACCAAAACCGATATATAAAGTTCTCATCAAATGAGAACAAATCTCTGGTAGTGTCTTATCTACTATTCATCTCTAAATTATCACTTAAAAACTCTTTCACTCTTTCCTTTTTTTGAAAGAGGTGTGAATTTTCGATCCCACAATTGATTACGTAGATTTAATCCTCTATTAGTAGCTAAATAGAGTTAACACGATCTAAAGCTCATAAAAATATTCTAATTAATCAATTTTTAAGTAGAAATTTGAAACTGCTTAAATAAAATTTTATCATTAAAATCTTAAATCAAAACTCAATCTATCCACCTTTCGCAACTATTTGTCGGTGGTGATAAATTAAGAAAACTCTAACTCACAAAGGATCTTATGTCAAATCAAGTTTATATTCACCCTCAATCAATCTCACTGAAGTGGATGTTGTCCTCGACACGGTTTTGACCGGCTCCATAAATGAAGCAATCACGCCCGTGAGTCCTCGAAAGTGGTTTGGTCAGTTAGGCTCCATTATATTACGATCACGATCGTAGCCCGTATTCTCTCCAATGACTCTGGCTTTGAGTTGAGAATCATAGGGTTTACTTGATAGGGCAAACATCCCTCTGTCAGCTAAGATAGACTTAAAATTATCTCCTTAGATAAATATCACCCCAGGTCTACAAGGATTTCTTGGACGACGTAACCCATGTGTTGCTGATAAGGATCCTTCGGTCAAGTTGGGTCGCCTACCTCTTTTGACTAAGTAGACAGACCCACCGCTGGATGACAAACCATGGGATCTAGATCTGACACGCATCATTCCCCAACCATCGGTTAAGAAAAATTGTGAATTTCATAAATCTAAATTTTGAAACTCCACATCGCTACTATGCCATGCATTTAGCCATCTAATGACTAGCCTTAATCGAAAGTTCTCTCTCTCACTTATGGGAGGGTAATTAACTATGGGGCTTATAGCCCTGAAACCATTTAAAGTCCTCACCAAGTGAGGACAAAATCTGGGTAGTGACTTATCTACTATTCCATTTTCGAAAATTACACACTTCAAATCACACTCTCTTCAATTCAATAATTGTCGAGAGGTCGGTGGTGAATTTTCGGAGCCCATAGATTTCTGGCGACTTGGGGACATGTTTCTCTTTCCATCTTTGGTTAGTCAAATTTGAGCTATAGTAGCAGAAAACATAATAAAAATTCAAATTTGAAATCAATTATCAATGAAATTATAGTTAAATCTGCTATCTCATTATGACTAATCTTATTCTCTATATCGATGGATCTTTCGAATACATTGTTCATCTTACAGCTAGGTCACGGAGCCAATATCTATTTGGCTAATGCTGTAATCAATACTAAAGATACTGAAGTTACCATTCAATTTGGTAGTGTAAACTTTCCAGCTATTACCACTGCAAATAATCCTCTACCTGAAGCACATGCATATTGTACACACTAACTTGTGCATGGGATGAGAACAACTAGAATGATTGCTGCTATTGTTGAGGTTCCTCAAGAGAGAGCCTCTATATTCAAAGGATTGGGTCAACTGCCGCCATGAAAAGAATCATCACGAGGCGAAAGTTTCGGTATGTGAATGCACCACTCACTTGAACCTTTCTAGAAGAGACATGATGAAGCCTCCTTCTAGAGAAAAATTGAGTAGAAGGCAAATGAGAGAAAATGTTGAACTACGAGCTCAATAATTACTTCCTGAATCATTAGCCATGTGATACTAAGCAGTGTTCCCACACAATAAGTTTGAAAATCTCAAGTTGGTGAAAAGAACGCAGGATATCAAACAATCATTCAGCTGACACCAAACTATAACCTCAAAGGCATCCCGAGACTTTGTCCTCCGATGAAAAGTTAAAAGTCAAAGAGGTGGTCTTATGAAGAAAAAGTATCAATGCCCAATTTTTAGAGAAAATGATAAAATTTTATAAAATAAAGGCTACTCTTAGTGGGTAATGCTCAAGGCCGTCTTTAAAAAAAATTCTATGAGCATCGTGACATGACAATCGCGAATACGTTACAAAGGTCCTAGAAAACAAATAAATATGGAGAAGAGAGAAGAAGTAGAGATAAAAAGCTTCTTCATCTGGAAGCAAGTTAACTCAGAGACAGTGGAGAAAGAGAAATGCTGAACTACATGCTCAACAGTCATTGTTCAAGTAGAAAATTATATAACCAGCTGTGAACCAGAAGTGAGTGTTCCAACCCATAACAGGTTTGACAGCTTAAGATGGATAAAGCGGAACAGCTCTACTGGTCAAATCAAACAATCCTTCTAGACCCGACAACGTCAGGTTCCAACTTCTCGAGTGAGGAAACTTGAAACTGCATATGCAAGAGTGCATCGAGTCCTCAAAATTGTTAAGGAGAAATGACTGATGCAAAGAAAATATCAAAGTCCTGTCATCGGAGGCTAGAATTGCTCCTCTAAAGGAGACCTTCTCTTACAACCCCGACAAGATGTCTATTAATTCAAGTCCCGCACGGTGAGCATCGAGGCGTGACACTTGGAACATAGATGAGAATCCGCCATTGAAAGATCTCGACAAATAGGTAAGCAAATTTGGAGGCCAAAATCTCGAAGTGAAATTCCCTTACAAAAAGACAATAACATGACATGTAGGCTGTACTCCCACAAAATTCACTCCTTATGCTAAAGTATTTGGAGTTAAAACAGTCTTGCCACTTGAAGTTGAACTACTTTCACTCTTAGTAGCCATTCAACACAATCTCACTCAAGATGAGAATGTCCGTCTACGGATGAAAGAGCTTGACACGCCTGACAAAGGTAGGCTCTAAGTTCAACGAAATTTAGAAAGTCTACCGAGCGAGCGAGGATGTCCAAAGCATTCAATCATATAGTGCGACCTTGAACATTTCAAAAAAAGGAATTGGTCTTCGTGCTGAGAAGATCAATTATTCCTAATCGAAAATTCGGTGACAAATTTGAGCCTAATTGGGAGGGCCCTTTTGTCATTGAGAAAGTGTATTAAAGAGGGACATACCAACTCATTGACCTGAATGGCGAAAGACCAATGCCGTCAATTAATGGTCGATACTTGAAAAAGTATTATACATAATGACTACATTCTTGAGGTATAATAAAAATCTCAAGAAAGAAGTATTTTTTTAGTATATCTATTTAGTACATCGCTTTATGCCGAGATCCCTAAATAAATATAATACTCTAGATGGAAAATTTTTTTTCATGAAAATTCTCATTACAGGGGCATTTTAGATATTCTATACATAGAAATCAATGTTGCATATTAAACCTCTTAAGAGCAAATTAATTCAAATATTATGTATTTGCTTTCATCTTGAAAGCTCTTCTAAATATACTTTAGAATTCCCCCTACAAGACAGGGGGTATTTTTTAGTTTATATTAAGTTTATTTGAGTTGACGTCATGTTATAAGACGAGATCCTCAAATATATTATGAGTCAGGTTGACATCGACCTTTATGCCGAAATCCCTGAATACATCCCTAATTATTATTGTTAAGTTGAAGAGTCTTGCAGGAACAAAAAAGAATCTATTTCTCCGCATGAAAAGACAACCCTAAATGTCAAAAATTTATCTCCCGATTTGCTAGAGATCAAGAACTCTTTTGGAGCTTCAACCAATTAAGTTGGAAAAACATCAACCTTTACATCCCGAAGTCTAGAACACGGATGGGTTCTAAAGGTCGAACTCAATAAGCCCACAAATGGCCGAGTTGCTGACGCTCTCCTCACTCAACAAGCCGCAAGAAAAGGCCGCAATGAAAGATCCTCCGTTTGTTAGTCTGATGACAAAACCACTAACCCATTACAGCTTAAGTCGAAGACTCGAGTAGGTTCTAAAGGTCGAACTCAACAAGCCTAAATGTGGCCGAAGTACGCCTCTTCACTTAACAAGTTAAGAAAAGACCGCAGTGAAAGAACTCCCCGCCGGCCCAATGATGATATTCAATCTCAAACTGATCCAAATTAGTGATTACAAGCAACCAGGATCCAAGAGATCTTTTTACTTGATCGATAGATCAAGGCAATCTGAGGAAACCCTCAATTCATGGCTACCTCAAATCAATCTATATATTGCCCGCAGGGTGATATCTCAATTTATTCTCAAATGATTTGATCAAGCTCAAAGCACAGATCAAAGCCAATCTCCTCATCAAGTCCGTCAAAGCAGAAAGCATAGGACCGGGGAAGCAATTTCACAGTTCAAACAAAGTTGATGGCTGAACTAAAAGAATTTCGTGGTTATTCAGTCTGTTAAAGAACATGTTGCTAGACTAATAACTTAATATTAACCCTATATAAGCCGGAATACTGGGTCATCTGTATGTACCCTTCAATGAATCCATCAAAGCAGCAAGCACAGGGTTCATGGAGTGCATACATTTCCTGACAAGTCAATATGAACAAATCAAGTTAGTCCTTCATCAAGTCAAGCTTAAAGCTGGAGTAAGGAATTTCATCAAGCACGGATAAACCGATTCTAGCGAGTCCTTCATCAAAACAAGCACAATTCCTCCATCAAACCCAACCAAGCACGGCTAGGGTTGAGGAAACTCAAATCAGAATGATAAAGAAAGAGATCTTCAGCAAAGCCATTGAAGCAGAGAGTAGATGGTGTAAGAACTCTTATCTATCCGACAAGTTGATTCTAACAAATCGGTCAATCCTGCCATTTAGCATGTCCTAAATAAGCCATCATACAAATGACAAATCCTATCAAAAGCTCCATAAGTTATTGCAATCAAAGCTAAAATGATCCAAGTTCTGTAGCCAGCACACATTAAACCCAAAGCACAAAGCATACAAATCAAGCTCAGAGAATAAATCAAAGCTGATCTTCTCATCAAACCCCCAAAAGCAAAAAGTACACATGTAACAGAGGGATGCTGATGTCCACTAATGCAACAAGATGATACATGACTTAGAAAAAAGTACATCATGGGAGCAGATCAGAGCTCTAAAGTATGTTGAATAAGTCGCTAAAGACTCTTCACTCTCGCCAACCGCAAAGCATCGGTCAAAGTTGCTCAAAGATCTACCATAGCCCTGGATAGCGGTAATGTCGCTCGCCTATAGCCCGAGCCCTCCCCCTACTCAACCCCGATCCGGTAACTGTCTAACTCAAAGAAGCATCTATCAACTCATGGTCATGTCAGAGCCTCAACACTTTCCTCAAACTCATCATGGCTAGGTCGCCTCTCTCTACAAGCGCGACTCGCCTCAAGCTCTAGTGCTAGAGCGGACAATACTGAGTGATCTCATCCGGTGGATCAAGAACTCTACGTCTCTACAAAGAGTCTCCAGATACCTGAGAACCTGCTCCTCCAAGCCAGTACGAGCTAAAAGATCCAGAATGGTGTTCGTGATAGATGTGAAGTCGTAAGGACTCGTGAGTCCAAAGTAAGCCAAGAAACCACGTCCTCAAAATACCAAGCAATCCATGTCTCCTCAATGGATTTGGCCTATAGGGATATCGATGATCTCGACTCATAACCTACATCGCACCGCAAGGAACAAATAAAATAGCAAAGATAAAGCAGAGCTAAATGAAAAGTGCAACCAAAGAACAAAGAGAGGAAGAAAGTACAACATGAATCCTGAACTGTATCGTAGTATGATGTAATCCTCGAGGACCCTCACTATCCGTAAGCTTCTGGCTATGTCAACAAAAAATCCTAGCATGAGATCTCTCACCTCGTAAGTCTTGCAAGACAATGGGCAAAAAGCTCAAGAGAGAAAAGTGCTCCAGAAGGAGAGTAGCAAAATCAAGTGGTAGTATCAAAGGCCCACACTCAAAGTCCTCAATAATATCCCTAGTGCTACTTGACACTTGTGGCACTTCATTAGAAGTCATAAACTGCTGTGGAAGTGGACTCGTGGTACAATCAGCTCAACATGCTCAGAGACTACCCCACGCCTACGAAGCCGGTGAAGAAATCAAGATAGAGAGTAGAATCAGCTCGACTCTACAATGAGGAGTGGTGTCCTCAGCCCTAACCTCCTCGTCAACTGGCGCATCTATCATGAATCAAATCAAAATATCAGATATACTGAAGATATTTTAATGATACGACAAAGAAGATGACAGAAGTATTGAAGGAGAGAAAGATAGTGATCATACCTCTAGTGCTGCTATCTCCTGCCAATGGTGATCGATGATGGGTCCTCTAACCTCGAGGAACTCCCAAAGACCTCACTCTGTGCTCATATCTCTTCGCGCCACACTCCAGGAAAGGACCAAAAGACAATCGTACCCAAGTGAGGTGAGTATAGCTGAGGTGTGGCTCTGTGGAGGAGCTATGGAGGAGCTATCCAAAAATGAGAGCCAATATCAAGTCTCAGTAAATGTAGCCAAATTATAGAAGCAAAGATAATATGTCTCAAGAGGCCTCTAGTCTTCCGACATCTACTATCCCTGGATGAATGGTCGGCCGTCATGAGTACATTAAGAAAATCCAAACAGTGCAACATGACGTTGGTAGTCTCAATGATAACCGACACCAAACTCAGAACACAACCAGACGATATCAAAAGTACTCGCCACTCTCAATGTCCGTCGACTATAAAGTAGTGAGGCTCTACCACTCTCTCCATCGATAAGATCGCTTTATCAAGTCGTGGCAAACCAATCAGATCCGTGGTGAATTAGCAAGAATCGATCTCTGACCAAGTGAGGTGCAAAGAAGAACATATGTATCCGATCTCTCTCAAAGGTAGATGATGCTCGGTACAGTTGAATAACTGTGGAATATCCTCGCTCTGAAAAGTATGCCGGTTGAAAACATGCATAGACTCCATGTATATGAAGGTGAATTCAAGCATATAAGTAATGCCAAGGCAATGTAACATCACGACTACCCAATGAATCTACTTCAAAAATCGCCCCAAGAACTATGTAAACTCTAGCTAGTACTGCTGGAGCTAATGGGATCCGCTCACCTCGTGAAATCACCGCTAATAATAACACTGCGATAGACCTCTTTGTAATCTAGGCACAAAGATGCAGAGCTGGCTATGAACCGCTAAGAGTAACTCCTCACTCAAATCTGTATAGTCGAGAAGAGTACCCAACCGGTAAAGAAGGCTCAAGATCCTCGACAAACTACATCGACCCGATACTCAATCCAAAAGGATCATGTAGCAATACTCCTCGACAAAGTGCTCCGTAAGAAACTCAATCCATATACGGGAAGTGTAGCATGTGAGCCTAGAATACCGGCTCAAGGTCCGTGGCGTGGCTCAAAAGATCAATATAATGACATGGCTAATCTACCTGCTGCATGCCAACCTAAGGTCGAGAAATAACTCTCGCCGTGGAACACACTGAGTGGTAACCAAACACCGAGTCCTACACGCCTATAAGTCCCAAAGTGTGATTGCTCAACTCTCCGAGCCTATCCAACATGTGTTGCCATTGTCCCAAAACTCGAACCCCGTAAGCCAAGTGTGGGAATGCCACTAAAAATCAAATATATATACATACACGCCTCATAAATACCAAATGCGAAGGTATCTCGTGGAGCTCGCAAGATGTACCTAGCCCATGTGACGATCCACCAGGAAGACTAGGGATCCCCGCCAAATGGATGAATCTCAAGCAAGTTTGACTAACTCACCAGTTGACGGTGGCTCGTAAGTCTAGACCGTCTCCGCTCAATGTTGTCGGGCAGAAAATATCACAATATCCGTAACCGAAGCTATCGTGCTATCTAGAGATTGTAGTCCTCCGCATTTCAAATTTTAATGGTAGCACCCACTGGGATACCGTAAAAGAGATTCTCAAGCATAGTGAAAGAGAGGGGATCGCAAAGAAACCCCTATAAAAATTACACCCTCAACATGCCAGATGTCCGATCCTATCCTCGAGCGATCTTCACGAGGATCATGTCTATCAATATCCAACAAAGTAGCCTCCTCGCTAGGCTCACTAGGAGACAAGTCGTCTGATCTCCTCCAAGCAAACATCCTCCTATTAAATGATCAGAGGAAACACATGACAACACATGAACAAAGAGAGAATAAGAGCTAAGGAGTCGTAAAATTAACAAAATAATTGCATCTTGCGATCATATATTTGTTGGGAGGCATTTGTTGACTCTCTTTGATATCCCATTTTTTGGGAATAAAAAAAAGAGAAAAATAATAATAATAGTGCATAAATATATTTATACTATATATATATGTAAATATATATAATACATAGATACATTTATATTATAAATAAATATATATATATATATATATACATAAATATAAATAGATATTACAAAAAAGAAGAAAAGAAAAGAAAAAATATTATGGTTAGTATATAATAAAAAAAGAGAAAAAAATATTGCCGTTAGTATATATAAAAAGAAAAAAAAAAAGAAAAAGAGGCCTCACATATGCCCGCTCGGCCAAAACAAACCCGCAAGCTCAACTGATTCTGCCTCGGCTTCGTTTCTCACACAAGCGGAGGCTCTCGTTCTTCTCCTTAAAAAGAACAGTGAAATTCAGTTTCTTCGGCTCCTCAACCGCCCCCTGTTGGTTTTCAAAACCGCTTCCGCTTTGTTCAATTTCTCGTAACCGATTCCGCCTCTAATGCTGTCTCCTAAAGCCAAAACCGTTCCCTCCGAATCGCCCTCTCTCATTCGTTCGGTTGAGGAACTGTAAGCGCTCTTCTACCGATGATTTTTTTGTAAACCGCAAGATCTCATCGGCTTCGTCCCCGAAGCCCACGTCCAAGCAATGCAGTTTGACAAGGCAGAGAAGCTCTGCCAGAAAACCCTTAAGATCCACTGAGAGCAGAGCGCGACGGCTTCCATCGAGGAGGCTGCAGATCGACGTTTGATGGCTATTATCTGCGATGCCAAGGGTGACTATGACGAGGCTCTAGAGCATTTAGTGTTGGTCCTCATGGCCATGATTGCCAACGGTCATGAGACTGAAGTTGCCTCCAGAGACGTGAGCATTGGCAACACCTACCTTGCACTTGGTCTTTACGATGAGGCCGTCTTCTCTTATCAGAAAACTCTTTCCTCCTAATCATTTGAAGAAGTTTCCATTCTACTTTTCTCCTGATCTCCTAAGGCAGAAGTCCCCGGATGCAACATGCCCAATGGCATTCCTCGTTAATTCGTCCTCTTACCTCTTCCTCTTTGGATTCTTCCACGAGGTGTCATATATTACGCACACACATACACACACAGAGGGGAATGGGGGGTTGGCGTTCTGATACGCCCTAATTTCTGTAAATGAGTGAGGCTGGGTAGAATGGTTCTTCCGGTTAATTCAGTGAGATTGGTTTTAGGTGAGATGAGTTGACTCACGAGTATTGACAAGAGTTACAATTCAATGGAAAATAGATCGTCGAGCCGATTATGTGTTGTTGGACTGATCGATTCACTTATGTTTATCGGGATTTGACTATGATTAGGTTTCTCTGGCCCTTGATGTGTTGTTTGATCGAGGTTCTTATAAAGCCTCTTAATTATTGGTGTTGAAGGGTGAGAGCTTGATGTAATGGATCAACGTCATGGAAGTTACTAATGATACATCTCATAGTTTGATGAAGCTTATTAAGAAGTATTCATTTAGTGAAATAATGAAGTCTAGATCTCTTTGTGTTTGAGATCTGGAAGGAGAGCTCAGAAAGAGGGCTAAAGAGATTTTGGTCAAAGGAGGATTCTGCCAAGAATGCTCAGAGGAGTGGAGAAGACTTGAGTCAGGAGGATTTCATGAGATAAGTTCTTTTCGTTCTCATATTTATAGTTTTCGATGTTCAAATAGCTATCTTCATGATTCTTAACTCTATCTTTGTGTGTATTGTCTGGTTATTTAGCTTATTTTTGTTCATGAGTTATTTATCCTATTGCTCATCATTCTAAACTGTCTTGTTTTGTAATAAATTTTTTATTTCTTTATGCTGACTGTAATTTATTCTCTGTTTTGGAATAATACTTGTGAAATCCTTTTGTATCGCCTTCTTTTTGCTTTTTTTATTTCTGTTGTTGACTTGAATGAGTTCATATATTCTTTAGAGCGTGATACGAGCTGGTAAGAACCTGTCTCGGACTGATGACGATAAGCTGATTCTCGCACAAGAATGTGGAGTGATGCGCTGCCGACGCGACGGGGACGAAGATCGTAGCCTCTATATACACTGGCAGCGTCGACGCTGCATACCCCATGGAAACGTGGCTGATCTTCATATGTATGAGTTGTTCATCGAACGCATCACCTAACGTCAATCTTAATGATTACAGGCTATGATCAATCATAAATCTGAGCAGAATACATTCTGATATGATTTTCAAAATCATTAAAAATTATGGTGCAACAAGGAAAATATTGTCCCATATGGGCAATCGGTTGGAAGTGGACCTACTTTCAATCTAGTAGTAAAGCTTCCATGCTTAAGATCGGTTGTTTTGCACAGCCCCATATTATCAAATTTAAGAGTGATGTATCCTGTTAAACGTACATTAGTTTGACATCTACAAGAATATTGACAAAATTCCACTAATTAACTATCCTATGCTTGGAGGAAGACGATGAAAAGAGCTTGCTAACATAGAATTTTCAAGATGAAATTTCTTTCAAGTGCACACAATTGGTAAGCATACCATTTTATAACATAGACTCTTATTGCTCAACTCTAACACCATCCTCCCATACGATTTAAACTATAGTCAAATTATTTATCTTTTTTGGATTTAAAGAAATGAATTGAAAATTATCTTATAAAATCTTATATTTAGGTCTCGTCATGCCTACATTAATAAAGAAATAAATCATTATAACATCTCCATCTATTTCATCATCGACATAAGCCAAAATGCTACTGAAAATTTTGATTAAATCTGGGACTAAAAAAAAAGGAAGAAAAATATTTGCATATATATTTGCTTTTATGCAAATGATTGAAGACCTTAATGCTCATAAAGGCGATCCAGTCTTTAAAACAAGAATGTCATGATGATACAAAATAGTTTTGATGTAATATGCATCTAATTCAAAAATCATAACGCAATTTTTTCAAGCATGAAATGAAATAAATTAAATATTACACGAATGAAGGAGCTTTGCTTCAATATAAAAATTAAGGTACTTCATTATAAATTATGATTTTCAAAATTAATGAAATCACTAATTAGGTGAAATTCGCTAAGCTATAAATACCTGCATGTGCTCGGATATAGAGATTTAAAGAGCAAATTTTAATGTAAAAAAATTACGCTAAATTGAAATCAATTAAATATTAATATTAAAAAATCTAATAAAATATTAGATCAATTTACAACACTTTCTTTCCAGGATCAACTCTTCTTGCAGATAAGGCGACAAATTAAATGCTGCACAAATGAAGGAACTTTCCTTCAATCCAAAATAAAAAAAAATTCATTTATGATTTTTAATGTCAGTGATTTCATTAATTAGATGAAATTATTTAAAACTATAAATTCTTGCATGTGTTCGGACATAGAGATTTCAAGTGTAATTTTAATGTCTGAAAAGACTGCGTAGGCTATATTGGAATAAAAAAATAAAAATACAAAATCAATCTCATAATTCAAACATAAAATTATCTAAAATTACTATACACCGCATGAGCTACACTATCTTTGAATGCTTAAATTCATGAATGTCTTGTAGTTGCTTCAGCTTTAGTCTTAGACTGGGTAGTTAACAAAACTAAAACTTATGATAAAAGTTTCAAATCGGTGAAATATCTAATTGATTCTCAGGGTGATTTAATCTTCTGTTAGGAACTAAACAAAGTTGATACGATTTAAAGCTCTTAAACATATTCTAATTAATCAATTTTTAAGTAGCAAAACCGCTTAAATGAAATTTTCATTAAAAGCTTAAATCAAAACTCAATCTATCCACCTTCTATTTGTCGGGTGACAAATTAAGAAAAAAAAGCTCACAAAGGAGCTATGTCAAATCAAGTATTCTACTATGTTTACTCTCAATCAATCTCTATGGGGCGTGTGATCCTCATGTGGCTTGGCCATAGCTCTGATGAAGCGTCCCACCAAGTCCCGATGGTGGTTTGACGGTGGTTTATATATTTCATCGTCATTATCTTCCCAATGGCTCCGCTTTGAGTTGTGAATCATAGGGTATACTGATAGACAAATAACTCTCAGTCAACTAGGTACATTTAAAATTGTCTCCTTAAACACCAAAATACAAGGATTTCTTAGGGATTTGAACTCATGTGTTGATAAGGATCTTCGATCAAGTTGGGTTACTACTCCCTCTAAATAGAGTGGGATGCGGGATGACCATGGATCTAGATAGCGTCATCATTCCCCCCTTGTTTAAGCTAAAATTGTGAATTTCATAAATAAATTCAAACTCATTTCTACTATTGCATTTAGTGATCTAATGACTAGCCTATCGAAAGTTCTCTTTCACTTATTGGGAGGAATTAACTATAGGGTTTGCACTATAGGAACATTTAAAGTCCTCACCAAATGAGGACAAAATCTCTGGGTAGTGTCTTATCTACTATTCCATCCGCCTTCTGAAAATTACACCGACACCTTCAAATCATACTCTCTTCAATTCAATAATTATTGAGAGGTCGGTGACGAATTTTTGAAGCCCACAAGAGCTAATGACATAGCAATTCAAAATAGTCTTAAAATAATAAATTTCTCTCTCCCACTCCATTGATCTAATATCAAAGTATTAGCATCACAAGTAATGATGGTAATGGTGGTGGCAAGTATAGTGTTTGAGGAGCGAAAGTGCACAATTGAAAAGGCATTATGGTTAACGCCTCATCCTTTGATAGGTCGTGTGTTTATTATTTAGGTAATTAAAAATTATATTTGATTTTTTTAAACATAAGATAAAATGGCCTCACAAAAAATTAAGGCAAGGCATCACATATGACGATCTTTTCAAAAAATAAAACTTTTAAAGATTTTAAACATAAACATTGCGTGTGATAGTTTATCTTATGTAATTATTCCTTCCTTTTGAATCACCTTGTTTCTTATATGTCTCTGATTTATACTATTAGCAATGAATTGTTCATCATGTTGTTTGAAAGAATGATTCATATCTTTATCTAAAGTAATTTATTACTTTCGTATGCATTTTTTATCTTTTGATTATGAAGGAATTGATTGAATAAGAAGTACATATTTAGAAGACAATCAATTAATTTGAGGTAATGAGAGACTTAAACTGAAATATTCATATATTACCTTATTCTGGTTATCTTATGCTTTCAATTAAGTACATTGGGTTAAAGCTTGCATATGCATTGTGTGTTGAGTTTGTGATTTGTTCATATGTCCCAAAAGAATAAATTCTTTGACTTTTGATCAAGTATTTATTGATCTTTCAAGATGTTTTGTCTTCTTGTGCACAACTCTCTTGATAGCAAAAAGATTTTTTTGGCTCAGTTATAACTCCTTTTGAGAATGTTAGCTTTTGTAGGTATCTCCTTTATGTAGATTTGTTGTCATTCTTCACTCTGCTAAGCTTTCTTCTAATTTATTCACAGTGAAGAGTTAATCTTCATGTTCATAGATTTTATATGTCAATCATGTTTTCTATGTTGAAGTTTCCTCCATTCTACTCTTTCTCCAAATCCTACTCATGTTTTAAAAGAATGGGTGAGAATATGTTTGACTTGAAGATCTCTTCGAAGGTGTGACCACATTCAAGAACTTCATTTATCAAAGGTGACATGGAAGATGTTGATGTGGTATTTTTCTTCAAATTGTGAACTTTCATTTGTTGTTTTCTTCTTTCATTGCAATACAAAGTTTTTTTTTATTATTATTGTTTTTTATTTTGTGATAATTCTTTCAACATTTGAAACAAGTAATTCTGTAATTAAGAGTATCATGTAATTCTTATTTCTTTGGTTTAGGCTTTTTTTGTTGCTGCTACATGTTATTGATTAAGAAAGAGATCGTAAACATATATACTAAGATGATCAAGTCTTATTTTGGCAGTTGAAGGCCAAGAGATGAAGATTCCTACATGGAGCCCTCAAGGTGGCTCAGCTATTCATCATCTTTTTATTCAATGGATGCTGATCTCTTCAAACTTTCCTTCAAGGGTCTTAAAATACGAGATAATCCATCTTTCTTTGTATCATTGAAGTGGTAAAGCTTATGTTGATGAGAAAGTCAAGAGAATAGTTCATCTTGTGTTCAAGCTCATGAATCACTTGAAATGAAGAATTTTTGTGTAAAAGGTAATTTGAAAGCAATGTAGTTTTCAGTTGTTATTCTCTCTTAAAGATTGTATTTGTTTGTTTACTTTTGGTTCATTTTTTATCGTCATTTTGTAATCACTTGTGAAACTTTAAAGTATGTGAAAACTGTAGAGATAATATTCCAATGTTGGATGTTTAGAGATCATTTCTTGGCTTACAAAACTTTTAATTTATTTTAAAGTAGATGCCATGAGTGTAGAAAGAGTTTGTTGGTTCTATATTTGGAATGTGCACACAAGAGTCTTATGAGGAATTAAGTTAATGTGCCATACATTAAAATTATGAGAAATATATGTTCTATTCTATGTGATGAAGTTCTCCTCATTTGGTTTCATGCAATCCATGGATGCTATACATTTTGTTAAGAGGTTTGATGGAGAAGCATGAGAAAGTAAGGATCTACATATGATATTTATTGATTTGAAAGCTTATGATAAAGTCTCAAGAATGTTCTTTGGAGAGTTCTAGACAAGAGTTAATATTGGTTATATTCAAGTCATTAAATATGTATACTGACTTCTTATTGTCCAAACACAAGAGATTGACAAAATATTTTCTATTTTAGTTGGATTACATCAATTTAAGTATCTTTTTTACTTTATTATGGATGTTCTTACGAGGCATTTACAAGAAGATGTTTGGTGTATGCTTTTTATGACATTCTTCTTGTTGATAAGACCAGAGGAGTTCAAGAGAAACTTGTATGGAGGTCAACTTTAGAGAAAGGTTTTCATTTTAAGTAGTCTCAATATATTAATTTTAGTTATAGAAGTTTTAGTGGTAGTGTTGTGACTTTGGTGATCAAGTCATTAATAAGAGTATTAATATTTATTATTGTTCAAAATGATTGAAATATATGGAGATGTTATTGTAAATTCAGTTGGATGGTTGAAGTGGAGAATACATCTCTTTATTATGTGATAGAAAAGTTCCATTAAACTTAAGAGAAAATTTTATAAGATGGTGGTAAGACCATGACTTTATTATGTTGGCCAATAAAGAAGCATAAGACTAAGTAATTCAAAGATGGATTTGATTGGCTTTCCTCTTAGAGATAAATGCAAAATGAGTATGTTGAGTTAAGAGCTCATGGTAGATAAGATTGAGTTGCCTTGATGGTTTATAAAGTGTTATTCATATTAGAGTAGATGCATTAGATTTGATGTTAAGAAGGTGGTAGATAAGACTTGTTAGATGTATAAAAAATGATCTTAGTATACTTGAATTAAATGATAAATAATTTCAATAAAGAAGATTCATGTAAAGTGGGATTAATTGTTATTGTTTTTTTTGTTTTCAGTATTTTGAGGATTGTACCCATTTTGATGTAATATTATTTTATAGTTCATTATCAATTGTGGAAAGATCTAGATATGGTTTGATTTGGTTGCATTCATTATTTATAAAATTGTTATTTTGATGGTTTCATTAAGGGACTGTTTTTGATTGATGATTTTTAGTATAAAGTAAAATAAATGAGGATTTTAATTTTTGTGTTTGATATGGTGTAAAGTAAAATTTAAAGTAATGTGATGTATTTAGAATACATTGAAAGAGATAATTTTTATGTATTTGGAATTGATTTGGGTGAATTTTAAATACCTGGCCAAAAGTGCTATTTTTATTGTATGCCACCTGTCATGCCATTGTTTAAATCATAATCGATAGCCACCATCACTTAACCCTAAAGGTACTTTACATTTACATTAATTCTACTAAATAGGAAAATAAAATAAATTTATGTATTTGTAGAGTTTTCAATTAAATAATTTTAAAGTAATTCAAGTATATTATATTTATTTTATAATATATATATTTTTTTCACTTTTTTTTAGGCATCCAAACAACCCTTAAGCCAAAAGTTTGATTTATTTTTTAAGAGTATTTACATGCATATCATATCATTCTTATATTTACATATCTAACATCTAAATATTAGTATTTACATAAATAATATTTAAAATTTTTAATGTTATATAAAAAAATATCATAATCATTAATTTTTTAAAAATAAAATGTAATTTCATACATAAAAAAATAGTATATTTGTAAATGTTAAAATTTAGATGTTAGATATATAAATATATGTCTTTTTTTTAACATCATGATATTATGAACATCAGTAAATCAAAAATAATCCAAAAGTCTTTTGATATAAGTAATTGAACATGAATTTGTGTACTTAAAAAATAGTTTAGAATGGGAGTTAACACCCCATAATTTTCAATTTTAATTTGAAAACCAAAAGCTTTGTTCTATACATCCATTATAAGCATGTTATTAAATCAAATAATTGTTTTAGTTAGAGAAAAGTTAGTCATTAATATGAAAATAAAGGTTAAACATATAGAAGAAGATATAATTATTATTTCATTTTCTCTCTTTTTTATTATAGGAGTTTAAATAGAGATTATAACTTATTATTATAAATTTATTTTCTTGCTAGGATATAAAATGTTAAAGAAGCTGTAGAGCGCCCTTACATTAAGAGTGCATTTGAGGCTATTCTGTGGTAGGTGTTTGATAAATTGTGATGGAGTTGTGTTTTAAAAAATTTGTTGTGAAATTACATTTTTTTAACTTGATTTGGCCAAGTGTGTGTAATTTGACTTTTGAAAATAATTTTTTTTAGTGCTCACCACAACTTCTTTTAGAGTGTGCATATTTCAGTTTAAATAGAAAATCAAATCAATGACTGTATTTTCTAATTTGAATCGTTTCAAATTGTTAATATGAATTTGATTTTAGGTTTACCTATTTTCAGTTTTGGATTATGGATCAGTTCATGATTTTTTAATCCAAAGAAACCATTAAACCTAACTATTAAATGGTATTGGTTGGCATATGCCCATGTCGGATTCTTTTTCATCAAAACTAAGTGCTTGCCCTATTCTCTTCTCTTCGTTCTTGTTTTATTTCTTGAGCTCTCGACCCGATCGGCCACCACTCAACGTCAGCCATTGCCTAATGATATTCCCTATTCTCTCATTCTCGAATCTCTTCTTTCTGCTCTTCTGCCTCGACTTCTCGGAATTGGTGGTTGTGTTGGTTGGATTGTTTTGGTGGCTGTTAGCTGATGGCTTTGCTTGTTGGGTTTGTTTATTTTGTTAGTTTTGATTCTGATTTGGTGGTTACTTGACTTGATTGACATTATTTCTTTGGCTTCTATGTCCTTTGGGGTGGTGGTTTCTCGGTGGATTGGTTGTGTTGGCTGGATTGCTTGGGCTGGTTAGCCTGATGACTTTGCTTGTTGGGTTTATTTGTTTTGTTATTTTATTGATTCTAGAAATTTGGTGGCGCCGGAGTTCAGGCTATTTTTTTATTAGGCTTCTATGCCATTTGGGTGCTAGTTTCTCGATGGATTGGTTGTGTTGGCTGGATTGTTTTGGTGGCCGCCTGCCCAGTTATCCTGATGGCTTTGCTTGTTGGGTTTGTCTATTTTTCTGATTTCTTGATTCTATGATTTCGGTGGTTGCATCTTGACTCCGATTGGTTTTATTTCTTTGGCTTCTATGTCCTTTGGGGTGGTGGTTTCTCGGTGGATTAGTTGTGTTTGGATTGGTGATTAGCGATGGTTTGCTTGTTGGGTTTGTCTGTTTTGTTATTTTCTTGTCCTGGGAATTTGGTGGCTACTTCTGGAGTTCGGTTGGCTATTTTTATTAGGCTCTTCTATGCCATTTGGGTGGTAGTTTCTCAATGGATTAGTTATATTGGCAGATTGTTTTATGGCCTTGGCTATGATGGCTTTGCTTGTTGTTAGGTTTGTCTGTTTTTTGGTTTCTTGATTCTGATTTCTGGTTGCTTGACTTTGATTGGTTATATTTCTTTGGCTTCTATGTCCTTTGGGGTGAGTTGGTTATATTTCATACTTGACTTGGTTGGTATATTTTTTTTGGTAGGGTGATTTGTTTCATGCAGAGTACTAGTATTCATTTAAAATGATTATATCAAATGCTTAATGCTATTTTGTTGGAGGATTGTTTCATCTTTGCTTTTTTTGTGTGGGATAATAGTCAACAAGATTTAATTACTTGTGGATATGAAGGAACAAATTTATTGGTTTCAAATATTTTGAGAAGAAAGTTTTTTGAGGTGTTGAGATGGAGAAAAGCTTTGAGGTTTTCATTGAACTAATTTCATTCATGTGACAAGTTGGTTTATTTAGGATAAATGCTTGATGCATGAGCCTTTACTAGTACAAGCATTTTTTTTTGGTTTATGTATTTGATTTGCTAAAGCTAAGTAGGCTATATATGCCTATATTCATGTTATCAATGGTTTTATTGAACTAAAATAATTCAATATTATTATTTTTAGTCTCATTTAACTTATTTGTTCTTGATCTCATCATAGTTTGATTATATCTCATTATGGGAGAGCTCAAACATGATTGGTTCTTCAAAAAATCAAATACCTATCAACCAAGATAATGCCCATTGTGTTGCAAGTGCTTCTAGTAGCAAGTCATCAATTAAAAAAAAAAATAAGAAAGACAGTTCGACTAAGATCTGATGTTTGGGATCATTTTACTAAATTTAATAGTTCAATGGAGAAAAGATGAGTAAATGTAACTATTGTGTGAAGACATATCATAGTAATACAAAGCTTAATGGTACTATAACTTTATAGACACATCTTTCTATATGTCGGAAGAATCCTCATGAAAAAAAAGCCAAACTCTACTAGTATTGCAACTTAGTAGCAAAGGTAAACAAAATACTAGAGGTCTTCAAGCTTGGAGGTTTTATCAAGATTTATTGGAAAAGCTTTAACATCCATGATAATTATAGATGAGTTACCATTTAAACATATTGAAAGATATGAGTTTAAATATTTTATATCAGTGTTGCCCAATGTTTCAAATACCTTCTCGATGGACACTCACTTGTGGCTGCTTTCAATTTTACTTAGATGAGAAGAATGCTTTGAAAAAAAATATTATGAGATTCAACTAGAAGGGTTTGCTTGACAACTAACACATGAACATCAATTTAGAGAATTAATTGTATGTGTCTTACCATGCACTATATTGATAAAGATTGAAAATTGAATAAGAGAGTCATTAATTTTTGTCTCATATATAATCATAGAGGTGAGATTATTGGGCAAAGAGGTAGAAATATTTGATTGATTGGGTATTAATGCAGTATTTATAATCATAGTTGATAATGCTAGCTTTAATAATGGTATTATCAATCATTTGCAGAAAAAAATTTATAAATGAGAGGGAAGTGTTCTCGACTATAAGTTCTTACATATGAGATGTGTTGCACATATTATAAATTTTATTATTCAAGATTGAATTAAGAAGGTTGGCAAATCTATACATTGTGTTAGGACAACAGTGAGGTACATTAGACAATCACCATCAAGACTTAAAAAGTTCAAAGAATGCATTGAATTTGATACAAAGAAAAAGCTTGTTCGGTTTGGATGTACCAACAAGGTGGAATTCTACATATTTGATGTTAAACTCGACAATTCAGTTTCAAAAAGCTACTATGTTGTGTTTGGATATGTATCCCTCTTGAGGGGTTAATTTGGCATAGTAATAAGGTTTAGTGCTATATATATTTTATGATTGTAAGATGAAGATGATTGATAGAAATATGGATGAAATTGCTTACGGTAAAACAAAAAATTATTGAATGTCATAATGATCCAAGGGATGGTGGGAGAAAATACATGATGGTTGAGAAGTTCAAGAGACATAGTTATGGGAGAGATGATCTTGAGAGTAAAACAGACTGAAAAAAATACTTGGCTGAAGACTCTTAAGTTATGCAAGATGATTTTGAAATTCTAACATGGTGGAAGGTTATTGCTCCGAGGTTTCCTATCTTATCTCAGATGGCTCGAGATATTTTGGCTGTTCCAATATCAATTGTAGCCTATGAGTCTACTTTTAGCACTTGTGGTCATGTTCTAGATACTTTTAGGTGCTCCTTATCTCCAAAGATAGTGCAAGCTCTTATATGTGCCCAAGATTAGATGAGAGCAAGTAAAAGTGGTCGGTCAATGTTGAGAACATTCATGATATTGATAAATTTGATGAATGTATCGTAATATCTTTTATGGTTAACTACATTGCTGTATTCTTTGATACATGTATTATTACCATAACTAATTATGTATTAATACTTTTTTAGGTGTATCGAAGGTTACAGATGATTCAACATTTTGGTAAAGTATTAGAGGGTTACAGATAATTGAAGCATATATGATATATGTCTTAATGTTGCCACTATTGATGGCCTTTTGGGACTGTGACATTTCTAGTACTTGTTGACTAAACACTATCAATGTTGTCTTAACATGTCCAGGTATTTTCTTTAACTATGAGTGTTGTCATATACTATCCTTTAGTTCTTGTTGTTCTGTTGGTTTATGTTTTTTGCTGCTTGGCATCTGGGTTCTGTGCTTTCCTTTCTTTTGTTTCCTTGTGGTTGGTTGATTCTGATGTTTCCTGTAGTTGGTTCCCGGTCTTTGTGTTGGTTCCCTCGGGTGGTTGGTTATGATGTTATCCGTGGGTGTGGTTGGTTCCCTGATTCTATAGGTTGGTTCCCTCCGTTGGTGGTGGTGGTTGGTTCCTTCTTTGACTGCTAGCTATGCTTCCTTTGATTGGTGGTTATTTGGGTTATGATGACTTTGATGTTATATTTCATTTACTACAACTGATAGCAGTATATGTGATTGTAACCCTTATATTTAGAGTTTGGATGCTCACATAATCTACTGCTCTTAGTGATTTTCTCTTTTCTGATTGAGCCTGAGCCTGGTTGGTGGTTATTTAGTCTCTCTTTTGTTTCTTTTTTGTAATCATTTAGTTCATTTTAGTTTCCTTTTGCAAGTTTATTTTGTAGTCTTGCCTGGTATGTTCTTAGTTGTGGTGTCATCATATCGTATGTTAATGTAAGATGAAGTGGTTTTTTTTTGAATTGGTAAAGGTGATTTCTATTATTTAGTCTGTTTGGACCTACTCCTATTTTGTGTTGCTGACTGCTGAGCCTTTTTTCATGCTAGCTCATTTCTTTTTGTTTTTTTGTGGGCCTGTGGCTGCTCTTGAACCTGGTTGGCTATTGTGTGATTATCATACTAGCTCTTTGTCGGTTGGCTGGCTGTGGCTGGTTGGTTGCTGTCTGCTGGTGTTTTGTGGCTGCTCTTGGACTTGGTTGTTGCTGCCTATGTTTCTTTTGGTTGGTGCATGTGTTTCCTTTGTTTGGTGGTTATTTGGGCTATGATGGCTTTGATGTTATGTTTCCTTTGGTTGGGGGTTAATTGAGAATTTGTGATATCCTTGTTGTTGACATGATGTGCTGGAGCTTGGATGGTTGGTTCTTTGGTGTTCTTTGCCTATGTTTCCTTTGGTAGGCGTGTTTCCTTTCTTTAGTGGTTATTTGGGTGACTTTGATGTTAAACTTTCTTTACTATATGGTAGTATTATATGTAATTTACCATTCAATGGAGTTTGATGCTTATATTATGTTACTCTTAGTGATTTTGGTGAGCTTGAGCCTTTATTTTTCAAATTTACCTTAGCTTTTAGTCTCTCTTTTATCTCCTATTTCTAATAAGTTAGTTTTTTAATTTTTTTTTCACAGTGCAGGTTTATTTTTGCAGGTCTTGGACTCTTGGAGTCTTGTAATCTGAATTATTTTCTCAACTTTGATTTATTGATGATGTTGCTTCATGTTTTTTTTTTATATTGTATGTAATTGTTATAAATTGAGGACTTGGAGAACTATATGTTTTTTTGAATTAGAATTGTTAGTAGTTTATAATTGTCATATTGCCTATTAATGCAAACCTTTGAAATTCTATAGAGTTATTGTTAATTTTTAAATTTATTTTAGTTGATGCTAACTTTTAATATATATGCAATCAATTTTAATTTAAAATAATTTGTTGTTTTAAATATGCCTCAATATAGATTAAATATTTTAGTTACTAACTTTAATATATAAATCAATTTTAATTTTAAATAATTTTATTTAAATATGCTTATAATAGATTATTTAAATCATTATATAGGTATTTAAAATTATTATGATCATACTATTTTATAATTTTAAAATAATTTTTTGGAGAATCTCTTTATATTTTTTGGATTTTTTTTAACCAATCAAAATTTGAAATTTTTTTTCGATTGGATTGGTTGGATTATATTAAATATTATATAGATCAGATTTTTGGATTATGGATTCCAAAGGATTAGCAATTAGAGAATTGATCATCCGTCCAATCCTGAATACGCTAACTTTAGACAATAATTTTTTTGCACCAACTCTAACATTATTTTTTTCACACAATTACAAACAGACCCAAAGTTTTTAGATTATTTTTTCTTTTTCAGATCATATCCCTCTCCTCTTTGTTATTGTTTCTCCTTTTTCTTTCTTACTTCATATCATAAAATATATTAACACAAAGCAATTATTTCCTTATATCATGCTTAGTAGGTAATAAGTTTGAATATATTAGATAAATGATGGCAAGTGTTATAATGTTGTTGCTTATTGTAGGGGTGTCAATTTGGGTCGACGGGTTGCGTTGGTCGACACGAAATTGACCAGAATAATTGACCGATCAACCGTTTATTAAACGGTCAAAACTTCAAATAATTCCCGATTGATGATAATGATCTATTTATATATATATTTTAAGTCAAAACCAGTCAAATTATGTAAAATCAATTTTCAGTCAATTTTGAGACAAATTCAAGTCAATTTGATTGGAGGTCTAACCCGAAAATCAAACGGTCAATTTCTTCAACCCAAAAACCCAAAAAATTTTTTGTCAACTCATTTTTGAGTAAGGTTAAATTCGAGTTATTAATTTCAATTTTGACACCCTAGCTTATTGGAGAATGATAAGTAATAGTTTTATATGAGTTTGAGACAGAAATTTATTTCTATATCTAAATAGTTATACATTACATTTTTTTTTCTAGTTACAATGAATGATGAATTATATAAAATTGTAAATCAATTAAGCTCCATCTTACCTTCTTTTTAAGGGTTGTTTTGTTGCATATATATTTTTTTTAATTGAAAAAGCATACATATATATACACATACATACATATATGTGTAATATATATATATATATATATATATATATATATATATATATATATATATATATATATATATATATATATATATATATATATATATATATATATATATATATTAAAATGATTAATATCAATGATAAAAATTTGCTCCTGATTATATATATCATGACAATACTGAAATATATGAATCTATTTTAAAATGAATAAAATATCAATTATTCATAAATTACATTAATATAACAAAATTTAAAAATCTCAAGGCTCAATATCAAAATATCCTTAAAAAAAAAAAAGAAAAAATCAAAATATCCTACTATTAAAAAATATATATATAATTAATTTAAAATCAATGATGATAAACAAAACACCGTCAAGAATTCTTACATAATTGTTTGTCTCCTACAATGATGAACATATTATATATGAATAACATCAAAAGAGACAGATAAACATAAGAGCTATACATCCAATTAATGAGTTATAAAAACAACTTTTTTACAACTTATTGATTGCTACACATAAATTATCCACATTCAATAATTATATTTTTCTTTTTTCATAATTCTAAGAATTCATATATGTTGCACTAGTTTTTGGTCAATATATATCTATATATATATATATATATATATATATATATATATATATATATATATATATATATATATATATATATATATATATAAGGCATAAGTAAATTTTGAATCATTTATTAGTAATCTAAATAATGAAAAACAAGATCGAATGAATTTTAAATGACTTAAATTTTTTTTATTTTTTAGAATTTTTATTTTATTTTATTTCGAATGATTTACATATTCTAATGAGCAGTCCGGAAATAGAAGAAGTTCTTATTTTATTTAGCGTTAAGTTAGTCCAAAAGAACTTTCATATACAGATCATATTTTTTAGAATTAGAAAATAAAAAAAAGTATTTTAAAATTACATAGATGAGTTTAAAATTATTTAATTTGCTTTAATGAAATTATTCTTTAATTTTTAAATTCATTCTCATATAATTTTCCTTTATATGTCTTAGTTATTCTACCATATATATTTTTTTTCATAAAAATATTAAAAAATATATATTTTTTAAAATAAAATTAAGTCAACTGCACAAGGAAATACTATTTTTTTTTTTCATAAATGAAAAAAAAATAGAGAAAAAACACAGTTCAGGCGAAAAAACCAAGAATACAAATGCTATAAATTGCACCACCCTTCAGCTGCCATAAACACACACAATGGCCGGAGCAACACAGAACCTCCTCGCATCCGTCCTCTTCATCGCCGGCGTAGTTCTCTCCGCCGGCGGCCTCGCCACCGCTCAGAACTGCGGCTGCGCCGACGTGGTGTCCCAGCAATTCTTCGACGGGTTGACGAACCAAGCGGCCGGTAATTGTGAAGCCAAAGGCTTCTACACGAGGGAGGCGTTCATGGCCGCTTGGCAGAGCTACTCGGACTTCGCACAGCTCCTGATGACTCTAAAAGAGAGATCGCCGCCTTCTTCGCTCACGTGACCCATGAGACCATCAGTAAGGACCTAATTTTTAATAATAAAAAAATGGTGTTAAAATATTGGGGGATTTACATACATACCACACAATTCTTATGTATTTAAATATCTAAATATTCTCATAAATTTTCTATTAGAATGATATTATTTTAATTAAATATATTATTAATTTAAAGATTTACACATATATCGTATAATTCTCATATATTTACATATTTAATATCTAAATTTTAATATCATATTAAAAATATCATTATCATTTATTTTTTTAAGTAAAATATATATTTCAAGCATAAAAAAATATTAGATCAATAAATATCTAATTTAGAGTATTTGATATGTAAATAAATATAAATTATGTTGTGTATATGTAAATCTTTTTTATTATTTTAATATAATCAAATTATTAGATAAAAGTAAGTGAGTTATTATTTAAAATTAATAATTTATTAGATATTTATAATATTTTTCTATGATTATGTTTTAAATGCCTAAAAATTTAATTTATTATCTAATAGTTTAATTATTTTTGGAATATAATATGACAAAAATATATGTAATAAAAATAATTTTATTTTAATATAAAATAGAAAAGATATCACAATTTTTTTTTTTTGCTATTTTGTTATAAATTTTATAACAAATATCTTTATATTTTTTTGTTTTTATTTAAAAATTGAAATAATGTAAATTTGTATAATTTAAGTATGATAGAAATGACACTTATTATATTCTTAAATGAATTTGACCATTTTTAAAGTTATAATGAATTTTATTTTTTTATATTTTTGATTTATTATCAATAGTTTAAATTATTTATTTAATCTGAATTATGTGTTTAACTATAAGCAATGATTTATTTTATTTTATTTTCATGAGAACTTAGCTTTTTTAAAATATATTTTCTTTTAACTAAATTATATATACAAAATGATAAAAATGTGTAATGTGAACAGACATGTGTTACAAAGAACAAGGAGATAAACCAATCCATTCTGTGACTCAAGCTCTCAGGAGTATCCATGTACTGGGAAGATGTATTGGGCGCGGCCCCTACAGATCACTTGGAATTATAACTATGGTCCTGCCGGCAAAGAAATCGGCTTCGATGGCCTCAACTGGCCTGAAGCTGTCAGTACTGATCCCATCATCTCCTTCAAAACTGCGCTCTGGTTTTGGATGGGAAACGTGCATGGGATAATAGGCCAAGGCTTCGGCGCCACCATCCGAGCCATCAATGGCGACGTTGAGTGTGGAGGCGGGAATCAGGGAGCAGTGGGTCATCGAATCGACCTCTATGTAGGTTACTGTAATCAGTTCGGTGTGTCCCCGGGCGACAACCTTGGTTGCTAGAAAATGGCTTATATAATTATGGTGCTTTATTATGTTGTGGGATGGAGTTAGTTTTATTTTATGATATGACCCATTCTTCTAGTCAAAACACAATCTTGATGCCGCAAGTTAATCAAGTAGTGAGATCAAGTAGTTAAAATATCATTGAAAGTTTGAGACATCGTTAAATTTCTAAAAAGCTCTCAAATATGGAGTGTTTATAGTCAAATCGAGCGTCTCGACTTCATTTGAGCATTCAAATACACAAAATACATTATATGATCAAGGGAATCATCATGGCCGTCCATTGGAGGAGTGGTTGGTTGCATGTATTTCTGAGACGCAACTCCTCCAATCTATAAATAGCCACTCATTCCTCATAGAGGGGAGTGAAGGAGAAGGGGGGCAAGCAAGAGAGGAGAGAGCTCTAAAGATCCTCCAAGCACAATCGTCACCTCGCCACTGGCGACAACCCGGCCACGACGCCATCCCGCATCCTTGCTATCCTCTGCCTCCCGTCATGATGACTTCTGGGATTGTTCGCATTTCTCGTGATTGCTCATATGATTCAGCTCATCATACTACATTTACTAGCATCATTCATAGGTCACATTCCTTTCTCATATATCTTACGTAATCCGTTAGGAAGATCTTGTACTCAACAGATACATAGTGGAAGCTTTTCTTGGGCTAGGCCCCTGGTTTTCCCTCTTTTCGAAGTTTTTCCACGTAAAATTTAGTTTTTGTTCATTCTTTAAATCTTGTGTGTGTCTTTGGACTTCACAAGTGAACTTTTACTCCGTGTGGTTTTCTAGCATACTTTGGCCACTCGTGGAAGTCGATTCCCATTATTTTATCTTGTATGGCACCAAGTTCCCCAACAAGATCAAAATCACTATCGAGGTGGAGCATTTCAAACTTTTAAGGAGATGCGAGAAGAAAGATTCATCAAACTGTTCCTTCTGATTTTTGTCGGACACCTGGGGCAACTCTTAATCTTTGAATATTGCCCATGTTAATATGGTGAGCATCTAGCCGATTACCATCCCAAGAAACAAGTCAAAGTTGGAGGAATTTTTCTAATTATACTTATGGAAAAACAAGACCAAGGTTAAGAAGAAACTTTGGCTATAAGCTCAAACAAATGTTTCAATGACCTCTTCCATACAGTTAACGTCATCGAGCAAGACTCGACAAACAACAGGATAGGTCAAAAGGTCCTTGGTGGACTTCTACGACCTCTTCCACAGGTTAAAGTCATCGAGCAAAGACTCGACAACAACCTGGATAGGTCAAAATCCTCAGATTCAATTGACCTCTTCCATACAGTTGCGTCATGGGTAACACTCGACAAACAACCAGGATAGGTCAAAAGGTCCTTGGTGGACTTCCCATGACCTCTTCCATACAGTTAACATCGTGGTAACACCGCGACAAACAACCTGGATAGGTCAAAAATCTCGGATTCAATTCGACCTCTTCCATACAAGTTGCGTCGCCGGGTAACACCACGACAAACAACCCGGATAGGTCAAAATTCCCGGTGGATTCAATTCAACCTCTTCCATAGTTAACGTCATCGAGCAAAGACTCGATAACAACGGATAGGTCAAAATCTCGGATTGATTCACCTCTTCCACAGTTAGCGTCATGGGTAACACGACAAACAACCTCGGATAGGTCAAAATCCTCGGATTCAATTCGACCTCTTCCATACGGGTTAGCGTCGCCGGGTAACACCGACAAACAACCGGATAGGTCAAAATCCCGTGGATTCAATTCAACCTCTTCCATACGAGTTAGCGTTATCGAGCAAAGACTCGACAAACAACCCGGATAGGTCAAAATCTCGGCGATTCAACCTCTTTCCAGGTTAGCGTCATCGGTAGACTCGACAAACAACCTCGGATGGGTCAAAATCTCGGATTGATTCAACCTCTTCCATACAGTTAGCGTCATCGAGAAAAGACTCGACAAACAACCTGGATAGGTCAAAAGGTCCTTGGTGGACTTCCCATGACCTCTTCCATATAGGTTAACGTCATCGGGTAACACCCTGACAAACAACCTCGGATAGGTCAAAATCAGCGGATTCAAACCTCTTCCATACAGGTTAACGTCATCGGGTAACACCGACAAACAACCTCGGATAGGTCAAAATCCCTGGATTCAATTCAACCTCTTCCACAGTTAGCGTCATCGAGCAAAGACTCGACAAACAACCTGGATAGGTCAAAATCCTCGGATTCAATTCAACCTCTTCCATGAGTTAACATCATCGGCAAAGACTCGACAAACAACCGGATAGGTCAAAATCCTCAGCGGATTGATTCAACCTCTTCCAGAGTTAACATCGCCGAGCAAAGACCGACAAATAACCCGGATAGGTCAAAATTCTCGGATTCATTGACCTCTTCCATAAGTTAGCGTCGCCGGGTACACCACGACAAAATAACCCGGATAGGTCAAAATCCTCGGTGATTCAATTCACCTCTTCCATAGTTATGTCATCGGGTAACACCGACAAACAACCTGATAGGTCAAAATCCTCGTGGATTCAATTCAACCTCTTCCATACTGTTAACGTCATGGCAAAGACTCGACAAACACCGGATAGGTCAAAATCTTGGTGGATTCAGACCTCTTCCATATAAGGTTGCGTCATCGGGTAACACCGACAAACAACCCGGATAGGTCAAAATCCCGGCGGATTCAATTCACCTCTTCCATACGAGTTAGCGTCGCCGGGTAACACCGACAAACAACCGGATAGGTCAAAATCCTGGTGGTTCAATTCAACCTCTTCCACAGTTGCGTCATCGGTAACACCGACAAACCTCGGATAGGTCAAAATCTCGGATTCAATTCAACCTCTTCCATGCAGGTTAAGCGTCATCGGCAAAGACTCGACAAACAACCGGATAGGTCAAAATCCTCGGTGGATTGATTCAACCTCTTCCACGGGTTAAGTCATCGGCAAACGACAACCGGATAGGTCAAAATCTTGGTGGATTCAATTCGACTCTTCCATACGAGGTTGCGTCGCCGGGTACACTCGACAAACAACCTAGGATAGGTCAAAAGGTCCGGTGGACTTCATGACCTCTTCCATCAGTTAGCATCGCCGGGTAACACACGATAAACAACCTCGGATGGGTCAAAATCCTCGGATTCAATTCGACCTCTTCCATACAGTTAGCGTCATCGGGTAACACCGACAACAACCGGATAGGTCAAAATCTCGGTGGATTGATTCAACCTCTTCCATGCAGTTAACATCGAGCAAGACTCGACAAACAACCGGATAGGTCAAAATCTCGGATTGATTCAACCTCTTCCATGCGGGTTAAGCGTCATCGGGTAACACGAAAACAACCGGATAGGTCAAAATCCTCGGCTTCAATTCGACCTCTTCCATACAGTTGCGTCATCGGGTAACACCGACGAAAAACAACCTCGGATAGGTCAAAATCCTCGGTGGATTCAATTCACCTCTTCCATACGGTTAGCGTCATCGGAACACCGACAACAACCTCGGATAGGTCAAAATCCCGGATTGATTCAACCTCTTCCATGAGTTGCGTCATCGGCAAAGACTCGACAAACAACCGGATAGGTCAAAATCCTCGGCGGATTGATTCAACCTCTTCCACATGGTTAAGCGTCGCCGAGCAAGACTCGAAAACAACACCGGATAGGTCAAAATCCTCGGATTGATTCAACCTCTTCCATACAGGTTAACGTCATCGAGCAAAGACTCTGACAAACAACCGGATAGGTCAAAATCACCGGTGGATTCAACCTCTTCCATACAGTTAACGTCGCCGGGTAACACCGATAAACAACCTCGGATAGGTCAAAATCGGCCAGTTCAATTGCCTCTTCCATCAGTTAGCGTCATCGGGTAACACCACAAACAACCGGATAGGTCAAAATCCTCGGTGGATTCAATTCAACCTCTTCCAGTTAGCGTCATCGGTAACACTCGACAAACAACCTCGGATGGGTCAAAATCCTCGGATTGATTGACCTCTTCCATACAGGTTAGCATCGCCGGAACACTCGACAACCGGATAGGTCAAAATCCTCCAGTTGATTCAACCTCTTCCACGAGTTGCGTGCCGGGACTCGGCAACAATCGGATGGGTCAAAATCCCGGTTCAATTCAACCTCTTCATACAGGTTAGCGTCGCCGGCAACTCGACAACACCTCGATGGGTCAAAATCTCGGCGGATTCAATTCAACCTCTTTCCATAGGTTAACGTCATGCCGGGTAACACTCGACAAACAACCTCGGATGGGTCAAAATCCTCGGCGGATTGATTCAACCTCTTCCACGAGGTTAGCGTCGGGTAACACTCGACAAACCTCATCGGATAGGTCAAAGATCCGGATTCAATTCAACCTCTTCCATCTGAGGTTGCGTCGTTGGGTAACACCGACAAACAACCGGATGGTCAAAATTCTCAGCCAGTTCAATTTAACCTCTTCCGCACGAGTTAACATCATCGTGTTAACATCATTGCAGCGCTCACGACGAACAACCTCAGATATCTCAAAATCCTCATAGCCGGTCCGCATACCGTATGGCATTTTCGGGTCCTCCATCGTCGTCGGTCATCCCCATACCAGCAACCGATCACCGTCGGCACCATCTCGATTCTGCGTTGCAGCCACCAGCCGACCCACCGCCATTATAGCGGTCACCGCCCATGCATCGTTCTTGGTCCGCGTACTCGCCGCCGACCGCCGACAATCTTGCGGTCATCGCCGCATTCTGCCACGCGATCACCAGCCGTCGGCTACCATGGCCCGTTATTGCCGCCCAGCCCCGCCGGTTGCCAACCCACATGCGGTCACCGCCGCCGATGCGTAGCGGTCCTTGCGACCATGGCCCCAATCTTAGCCGTCATCACCATTGTGGGTCATCGCCCGGCCATCGTCGCCGGTCATCCGTCGACCAATCTAGTCTGCATCGACTACCGTCGCGGTTCTTTGCCGGCAACCCCGTCGGCCGCCACCTGCGGCCATCGTCGAGCATTGCGATTACCACCAGTCTCGGTTATCGTCTCCTTGATCACCTCAATCGGTCGGTCCGGTGAGTTAACACCTCTTTCGAGGGAAAGCGGAGCCTTACGGTATGAACTACAAGTCTTGATGCTTTATGAATCGGTCGGTCCGGCGAGGTCGGTTAACACCTCTTTCGAGGAGGCGGAGCGCTTTGCATATGAGCTACAGGTCTTGATTACCTCCGAACTCGGTCGGTCCGACGAGGTCAGTTAACACCTCTTTCAAGGAAAAACTGGAGCCTTGCGGTATGAACTACGGGTCTTGATATACTCCGATCCCGTCGGTCAGCGAGGTTAGATTAACACCTCTTTGAGGAAAAGCGGAGCACTTGCCGTATGAACTACGAGGTCTTGATGCTTTATGAATCCAGTTGACGGCGAGGTCGATTAACACCTCTTCGAGGAGAATTGGAGCCTTGCGCCATTATGACTACGGGTCTTGATAAGCCTCCAGAACCCGGTGGAGTCCGGACGAGGTCGATTAACACCTCTTTCAAGGAAAGCGGAGCGACCTTCTCTCAAGAAGAAGAGAAGGTGCCTTCTCCCTTAGCCCTAGGGGGCTTTTTATAGACCCTTTTTAGGGACAAAAGGGTAAAAAAGCATCCAAAATTGCTCAAAACCACCCAAAATCGTTCAAAACTGATCAAAACGGGCCAAAACGGACGTTTTTGCCCATGCACGCGGCACGCTGCCATGAAGGCCCATGCGTGCTCAGACGCTGGCGCTTGAGTTGGTCCGCTTGACCCGTCGCCCGTTTGCTCATACAGTTCACCGTTGCTCATGACCACCCGCTTCCCGCTGCTCATACATCGCCTCAGATTAGAACGCGACCAGACTGCCGTTTGAAATTGCCGCCTCCCTCGACCAGACCTCGCTGGCCAGCGTCGGCCGACAGACCTGACGCTGGAGCACGGTGCTCACGCTCAATTGCCATTCGCGTTCCAGCCATTGCCAAAGCTTCACCCGTCGGCCTTTTCACGCCGTTTCAATCTATTCGACCCACAAGGCCACAAAGACCTTTCTTCACTATAAAATCCGACTACTAATTTCGTACTGCTTCGTAATCCAACCTGAAACGCTCACATAAATGTCCGTGGTCCAGAACTAAATTTCGTCGCACATACGCATATTACATATTTGTATTTGAGCATCTACTGTAATAATCTTGTGCTTACATGAAGACTGCTCTCTCAAAATATGTGGTTAATGGACCAGATTTTGTTGAAGAATTTACTATTTTGAAGTACTCGGCACATATATTTTTTGATGATTGAGATAATATCATCCAAAAATAGGGGGGTAACTGATATGATCCTGAAAATTCCTCTAGTCGAAGCATGAATCTTGATGCCGAAAGCAAGTTAATTAGAAATTGTAACTGGTCGAGATCAAGTAGTTAAAATATTATTGGAAACTTTGAGACATCAGTTAAATTTCTAAAAAGCTCTCAAATATAGAGTGTTTATAGTCAAATCGCCTCGACAGGTTCCAACAAGCCAAAGATCTTACAATTGACTTCATTTGAGCATTCAAATACACAAAATACATCATATGATCGAGGGAATCATCATGAGCCGTCCATTGGAGGAGTGGTTGGATTTTGCGTATTCTGAGAGCACCCTCCAATCTATAATAAATAGTCACATTCCTTATGAGGAGAAGGGGAGGCAAGCAGAGAGAGAGAGCTCTAAAGATCCTCCAAGCACAAAACACCGACGTCTGCCAACCACCGCCACGGCCGCCATCAACCGCCACCGATCCTTGCGCTGCCACCGTGGCCTCCATCATGACTTTATCTGTTTTCGATTTCACGGTGATTGCCCGCAAGCTTCACCATCATTTCTACTAGAATCTTAACTGATCGTCACATATGTTGTTCCTTTCTTATATACAATTTGTAATCCGATCGAAAGATCTTACTCTAAAAGATACATAGTGAGGCTTTTACTGTTAGCCTTTTTCCCTCTTTTGAGATTTTTCACGTAAAAATTTTAGAGTTTTCTTCATTCTTTAAATACATATGTGTGTTGACCACAACGGTAAGAACTTTTACTCACCGCAACGGGTTTTCAAGCACTCAACAATCTTAATTAGCAATTTAGACATCAAAATTTTTTTTTTATGAAAATAGTAATCGTCTCAGACGATAATGTACCGACGCTTTTTTATTTTTATTTTTAATGCATATATATTTCACGTGATTAAAGATGAATTATTATTTATTTTTTATATATTTATATTTTTTATATTTTTTTGTTATTATTATTATTTTAGATTTTTTATACTTTTATATTTTATATATTTTATATTATTTTATATTTTTTATATTTAATTATTTTATATTTTTATTTTTTATATTTTATATTTTTTGTTTTATTATTATTTATTTTATATTTTTTATTTTATTTTATATTTTATATTTTTTATATTTTTATATTTTATATTATTATTTTTAATGCATAAATATAATATGTTTTTATATTTTATATTTTAATGTATATATATTTCACGTGATTAAAATGAATTATTATTTATTTTACTTATTTCTTTTTTCTTTTTTTTTAATTTATAAATCTTCATAATTTTAATAACTTGTATATATTATTTTCTTAATTTATAATATCAAAGTTATTAAAAATTATGAAGATTTATAAATTAAAAAAAAAGAAAAAAAGAAATAAGTCTAAAATAATAATAATAACAAAAAATATAAAAAATATAAATATATAAAAAAATAAATAATAATCCATCTTAGTCAAAAATATATATGATTAAAAATATATATATATATATATATATATATATATATATATATATATATATATATATATATATATATATATATATATATATATATATATATATATACTTAATTATTTATTTATTAAAATTATTTATTTATTTATTTATTTAATTATTAATGCATATAAAAATATGCAAAAAAAAAAAAAATTTATTTATTTATTTTTTTACTTATTAAAAATTTATTTAATTATTTAATTATTAATTTATTATATATATATTTAATTAATTAATTAATTTTATATATATATATATATATATATATATATATATATATATATATATATATATATATATATATATATATATATATATATATATATATATATATATATATATATATCTATCTTTAATCTCTCTTCTCTACGCAACGCTTGCTCTTTCTCTATGCTTGCTACCAAAAGCAAAAAACAAAAAAAAAAAAAAAAAAAATCCGCCAGTCGTCCGTTGATCGACGATTCCGACTGCCTCTAGGCTACCATCCGTCAGATACGACTATATTTTCATAAAAAAAAAAATTTGATGCCTAAATTGCTAATTAAGGTTAAGAATGTGTCTATTTTAAAAATTTTGCCAATAAGTAAATCATTAGAAATAAAATAAAATAAAAATTCTAAAAAAAAAAAAAATTAAGTCCTTTAAAATTCATTCGATCTTGTTTTTCATTATTTAGATTACTAATAAATGATTCAAAATTTACTTATGCCTTATATATATATATATATATATATATATTTATATATATATTTATTTTGACCAAAAAATAGTGCAACATATATGAATTTATTTATTAAATCACATTCATGTCGCCCACTCTTGGACAAGAACAACGAATTTAATTTAAAAAATAATAGTGGTGAGCTATTTTCATGGGCACTAAGGATTTAAATTGCATGTGTCAATAAATGAAATAATTATTGAATTTGGTTAATTTATGTGTAGCAATCAATAAGTTGTAAAAAGTTGTTTTATAACTCATTAATTGGATGTATAGCTCTTATGTTTATCTATCTCTTTTGATGTAAGTCATATATAATATGTTCATCATTGTAGGAGACAAACAATTATGTAAGAATTCTTCATGATGTTTTGTTTATCATTGATTTTAAATTAATTATATATATATTTTAATACCCAAATTGATGGTGGTCAATTCAGGTACCAACCAATCTACAATCAATTGACATCCCTACAATAAGCAACAACATTATAACACCTACGATCATTTATCTAATATATTCAAACTTATTACCTACTAAGCATGATATAAGGAAATAATTGCTTTGTGTTTATATATTTTATGATATGAAGTAAGAAAGAAAAAGGAGAAATAAGAACAAAGAGGAGAGGGATATGATCTAAAAAAAGAAAAAATAATCTAAAAACTTTGGGTCTATTTGTAATTGTGCGAAAAAAATAATGTTAGAGTTGTTGCAAAAAAATTACTGTCTAAAGAAGTTAGGGGCGTGCATTCAGTTGGATTGGACGGATCGGTTCTCTAATTTGCTAATCCGTTCGGTTTGGAATCCATAATCCAAAAATCTGATCCATATAATATTTAATATAATCCAAACCAATCCAATCCAATCCGAAAAAAATTTCAAATTTTCGGTTCAGTTAAAAAAAATCCAAAAATATATAATAATAATAAGAGATTCTCCAAAAAATCATTTTAAAATTGTAACAATAGTATGATCATAATAATTTTAAATACCTATAAATTAAGCTACTAAAAATAATGATTTAAAAGGGTAATCTATTTCTATATTGAGGCATATTTAAAACAACAAAATATTTTTAAATTAAAATTGATTGCATATATATTAAAAGCTAGCATCAACTAAAATAAATATAAAAATCAACAAAAACTCTATAGAATTTCAAAGGTTTGCATTAATAGGCAATGTGACAATTATGAACTATTGACAATTCTAATTCAAAAAAACATATAGTTCTCCAAGTTCTCAATTTATAACAATTACAAATGTACAATAAAAAAAATAAAAAAAAACATGAAGCAACATCATCAGAATCAAAGTTGAGAAAATAATCCAAATTGCAAGACTCCAAGAGTCCAAGACCTGCAAGAATACTGTGAAAAAAATTAAAAAACTAACTTATTAGAAATAGAGATAAAAGAGAGACTAAAAGCTAAGGTAAATTTGTAAAATAAAGGCTCAAGCTCACCAAAATCACTAAGAGTAACATAATATGTAAGCATTCAAATTTCATATAGAATGGTTACAATTACATATAATACTACGAAATATAGTGAAGAAAATTTAACATCAAAGTCATCATAGCCCAAATAACCACCAAAGAAAGGAAACATGCCCTACCAAAGGAAACATAGAACACCAAAGAACCAACCATCCAAGCTGCACATCATGTCAACAACAAGGATATCACAAATTCTCAATTAACCCCCAACCAAAGAAAACATAACATCAAAGCCATCATAGCCCAAATAACCACCAAACAAAGGAAACACATGCACCAACCAAAAGAAACATAAAAGAACAACCAAGTCCAAGAGTACCACAAAACACTACAGACAAGAACAACCAAACCACAAACAGAACCGACAAAGAGCTAGTATGATAATCACACAATAGCCAACTAGGTTCAAGAGCAGCCACAGCCCATAAAAAAACAAAAAGAAATGAGTTAGCATGAAAAAAGGCTCAAGAATAAAGAACAAAATAGAGTAAGTCCAAACAGACTAAATAATTGCAAATCACCTTTACCAATTCAAAAAAAAATACCAGCTTCATCTTACATTAACATACCTGATATGATGACACCACAACTAAGAACATACCAACTGCAAGACTTGAAAAAATAAACTTGCAAAAGGAAACTAAAATGAACTAAATGATTACAAAAAAGAAACAAAAGAGAGACTAAATAACCACCAACCAGGCTCAGGCTCAATCAGAAAAGAGAAAATCACTAAGAGCAGTAGATTATGTGAGCATCCAAACTCTATATAAGGGTTACAATCACATATACCGCTATCAGTAAATGAAATAGAACATCAAAGTCATCATAGCCCAAATAACCACCAATCAAAGGAAGAAAACTAGCAATAAAAGAAGGAACCAACCAGCACAAACCGAGAGAGAACCAACCAACCAATATAACTGAGGGGAACCAACCATACACACCACTGATAACATCGTAACCAACCATACACAAAACCGAGGGAACCAACCACCAAACACAAGGAACAAAGGAAAGGAAAGCATAGAACCCAAATGCCAAACAATAAAAACATAAACCAAGAACAACAAGAACTAAAGGATATATGACAACACTCATAATTAAAGAAAATACTAACATGTTAAGACAACATTGATAGTGTTTAGTCAACAAGTACGAAGCTAAAATGTCACAAAAGGCCATCAATAGTGGAAACATTAAGACATATATCATATATGCTTCAATTAGTAACCTCTAATACTTACTTAAAATGTTGAATCATCGTAACCTTATACATCTAAAAGTATTAATACATAATTAGTTATGGTAATAATATATGTATCAAAGAATACAAAAATGTAGTTAACCATAAAAGATATTACATACATTCATCAAATTTATCAATATCATGAATGTTCTCAACATTGATGAAACTTGTCCACTTTGCTCTCATCTAATCTTGGGCACATATAAGAGCTTCACTATCTTTGGAGATAAGGAGCACCTAAAAGTATCAGAACATGACCAAAAAAGTAGACTCAACAATTGATATTAACGACCAAAATATCTCGAGCCATCTCGAGATAAGATAGGAAACCTAGCAATAACCTTCCACCATGTTAGAATTTCAAAATCATCTTGCATAACTTACAGTCTTGCCAATATTTTTCATTGACTCTCAAGATCATCTCTCCCATAACTATGTCTCTTGAACTTCTCAACCATCATGTATTTTCTCCCACCATCCCTTGATCATTATGACATTCAACAATTTTGTTTTACCGATAATTTTATCCATATTTCTATCAATCATCTTCATCTTACAATTATAAAATATATAATAGAAATAAACCTTATTACTGTGCCAAATTAACCCCTTCAAGCAAGGATACATATCCAAACACAACATAGTAGCTTTTGACTAATTATCGAGTTTAACATCAAATATGTAGAATTCTACCTTGTTTTACATCCAAAGAACAAGCTTTCTTTGTATCAATTTCAATGCATTCTTTAAACTTTTAAGTCTTCATGGTGATTCTAATGTACCCATGTCTCAACACATTGTGATTTGCCAACCTTCAGAATAATAAAATTTATAATATGTGCAACACATCTATATGTAAGAACTTATATCAGAACACTTCCTCTCATTTATAAAATTTTTTTCTCGCAAATGAGATAATACCATTATTAAAGCTAGATTATAACTGATTATAAATACCGCATTAATACCAATCAATCAAAATTTCTACCTCTTCCCAATAATCTCACCTCTATGATTATATATGAGACAAAAATTAATGACTCTCTTATTCAATTTTCAATCTTTATCAATATAGTGCATGGTAAGACACATCCAATTAATTCTTAAATTGATGTTCATGTATTGTCAAGCAAACCCTTCTAGTTGAATCTCATAATATGCTTTTTTCAAAGCATTCTTCTCATCTAATTAAAATTAAAAGCAACCATAAGTGAGTGTCCACAGAAGGTATTCAAACATTGGGCAACACGAGACATATAATATTTAAACTCATATCTTTCAATATGTTTAAATGGTAACTCATCTATAATTATCATGGATGTTAAAGCTTTTCCAATAACTTTGACAAACCTCCAAGCTTGAAGACAAGTATTTTGTTTACCTTTGCTACTAAGTTGCAATAATTAGTAAAGTTTTTTCATGTTATGAGGATTCTTAATATATAAAAGATGTGTCTATAAAGTTATAAAATTCCTTTGTATTACTATGATAAGTCTTCACACAATTACATTTACTCTTTTTCCATTGGAACTATTAAAATTAGTAAAATGATCCCAAACATCGATCTTAGTCATTATCTTTCTTATTTTTTTAATTGATGACTTGCTATAGAAGCACTTGCAACACAATGCATTATCTTGGTTGATAGGTATTTGATTTTTTTGAAGAACCAATCATGTTTGAGCTCTCTCCATAATGAGATATAATCAAACTATGATGAGATCAAGAACAAATAAGTTAAATGAGACTAAAATAATAATATTGAATTATTTTAGTTCAATAAAACCATTGATAACATGAATATAGTATATCCTACTTAGCTTTAGCAAATCAAATACATAAACCAAAAAAAAAAATATGCTTGAAAGGCTCATGCATCAAGCATTTATCCTAAATAAACCAACTTGTCACATAAATGAAATTAGTTCAATGAAAACCTCAAAGCTTTTCTCTCATCTCAACACCTCAAAAAAACTTTCTTCTCAAAATATTTGAAACCAACAAATTTGCTCCTATATCCAAAGTGATTAAATCTTGTCAATTATTATCCCACACAAAAAAGCAAAGATGAAACAATCCTCCAACAAAATAGCACTAAGCATTTGATATAATCATTTTAAATGAATACTAGTACTACTGCATGAAACAAATCACTCTCAGCCAAAAAAAATATAGTCAACCAAAGTCAAGTATGAAATATAACCAACTCACCCCAAAGGACATAGAAGCCAAAGAAATATAACCAATTAAAGTCAAGAAGCAATCAAAATCAGTAATCAAGAAACCAAAGAAAACAGACAAACCTAACAAGCAAAGTCATTGAATAAGGCCACCAAAACAATCTGAATATAACTAATCCAGAGAAACTACCACCCAAATGGTATAGAGCCTAATAAAATTGCCAACCGAACTCATAAATCAACAAAGAAAAACAAAAAAAAAAACCCAACAAGTAAAGCCATCAGTCAAAGCAATCCAAAAACACAAACCAAAGAAAACCACCACCCCAAAGGGCATAGAAGCCAAAGAATAAAGCCATGAGTCAAGAACACCTAAATCAGAATCAAATCAAAATAGACAAACCAACAAGCAAATCCGATAATTAGGCCACCAAAATAATCCAAATAACACAACCACCTAAGAAACTACCACCCAAATGGCATAAGCTGAAAATAGCCAAATGAACTCCGTACCACCAAATTTCTGAATAAATAAAATAACAAAACATATACCCAACAAAAAGTCATTAAGCAAGCAAAAAACAAGCAACTAATAGAAAACCACCACCCCAAAGGGCATAGAAGCCAAAGTCAATCAAGTCAAGAAGTAACCACCAAATCACGTAATCGGAAACTAACAATAAACAAACCCAACAAGCAAAGCCATCAGGCTAACCGGGCACCAAAATAATCCAGCCAACACAACCAATTCACCGAGAAGTTGAGACTAAAGAGCAAGAAAGAAGATTCAGAATGAGAGAATAAACCATTAGTACATGATAAATACCATCTCGGAGCACAGAGAACAAGAACAGAAGAGAATAACATGCACAGACAAAGAATGAAAATTAATTTGTGGACTTGACCTCAACCCCAAATTGACATAACACGAAACAGAAAACAATGGGCATGACGCCAACCAATACCCAATTTAATAGTTAGGTTTAAAGATTTCTTTGGATTAAGAAAATCATGAACATCCATAATCCAAAATAACAAACCTAAAATCAAATTCAAACAATTTGAAACCATTCAAATTAGAAAAGCCAGTTTGATTTGGATTTTCTATTTAAATCAAATATGCACACCTAAAAGAAGTTGTGTTGAGACTAAAAAAAAAATTATTTTCAAAAGTCAAATTACAAGACCAAAATCAAGTTAAAAATATAATCAAAACAAATTTTAAAACACAACCCATCACAATTTATCAAACATACCAATCAGCATGAATACCTCAAATGCACTCCAATGCGGCTCTACCCAACAATATCCTAGCAAGAAAATAAATTTTATAATAATAAGTTATAATCTCTATTTAAACTCAATAAAAAAAAGAGAGAAAATGAAATAATAATTATACATATGTTTAAAACATATTAATGACTAACCCAACTAAAACAATTATTTGAATTAAGAATCTTTTATATGCTCAAAAGTTTAAAGTTTAAAAATAATTTAATAACATGCTTATAATGGATGTATGGAACAAAGCTTTGATTAGATTTACTGATGTTCATAATATCATGATGTTAAAAAAAGACTTATATATTTATATATCTAACATCTAAAAACATTTACAAATATACTAATGTATGAAATTACATTTTAATTTTAAAAATTAATGATTATGATATTTTTTATATAAATTAAAATTTTAAATATTATTTATGTAAATACTAATATTTAGATGTTAGATATGTAAATATAAGAATGATATGATATGCATGTAAATACCTTAAAAAAATAAATCAAACTTTAGTTTAAGGGTTGTTTAGATGCCTAAAAAAAGTGAAAATATATATATATATATTATAAAATAAATATAATATACTTGAATTACTTTAAAATTATTTAATTGAAAAACCTACAAATACATAAATTTATTTTATTTTTCCCATTTAGTAGAATTAATGTAAATGTAAAAATACCGTTACTGATTGAATGATTTGAAACAATATTTAAACTAAAATAACACTACAGAATTTAAAATTCACCCAAAGGTAATTCCAAATATATAAAAAAAATTATCTCTTTCAATGTATTCAAATACATCAATTCAAATTACAGCACACTTGGCCAAATCAAGTTAAAAACGTAATTTTTCAAAACAAATTTTTTAAAACACAACTCCATCACAATTTATCAAACACACTATGACTAGAATACCGCCTCAAATGCACTCTTAATGTAAGGGCAGCTCTAGCTTCTTTAACATTTTATATCCTAGCAAGAAAATAAATTTTTATAATAATAAGTTATAATCTCTATTTAAACTCCTATAATAAAAAAAGAGAGAAAATGAAATAATAATTATATCTTCTTTTATATGTTTAACCTTTATTTTCATATTAATGACTAACTTTTCTCTAACTAAAACAATTATTTGAATTAAGAATCTTTTATATGCTCTAAAGTTTAAAAAATAATTTAATAACATGCTTATAATGGATGTAGAACAAAGCTTTTGATTTTCAAATTAAAATTGAAAATTATGGGTGTTAACTCCCATTCTAAACTATTTTTTAAGTACACAAATTCATGTTCAATGACTTATATCAAAAGCCTTTTGATTATTTTTGATTTACTGATGTTCATAATATCATGATGTTAAAAAAAAAGACTTATATATTTATATATCTAACATCTAAATTTTAACATTTACAAATATACTATTTTTTATGTATGAAATTACATTTTAATTTTAAAAAATTAATGATTATGATATTTTTTTATATAACATTAAAATTTTAAATATTATTTATGTAAATACTAATATTTAGATGTTAGATATGTAAATATAAGAATGATATGATATGCATGTAAATACTCTTAAAAAAATAAATCAAACTTTTGGCTTAAGGGTTGTTTAGATGCCTAAAAAAAAAGTGAAAAAATATATATATATATATATATATATATATATTATAAAATAAATATAATATACTTGAATTACTTTAAAATTATTTAATTGAAAACTCTACAAATACATAAATTTATTTTATTTTTCCTATTTAGTAGAATTAATGTAAATGTAAAATACCTTTAGGGTTACGAGTGACGGTGGTGGCTATCGACTATGACGAAACAATGGCACCGTGTGGTTGAACGGGCAAAAAAATAGACTTTACACGTGGTGTATTTAAAATTCACCCAAATCGGTCAAATTCCAAATACATAAAAATTATCTCTTTCAATGTATTCTAAATACATCACATTACTTTAGAATTTTACTTTACACCATATCAAACACAAAAAATTAAAATCCCCTCATTTATTTTACTTTATACTAAAAAATCATCAATCTAAACAGTCCCTTAATGAAACCATCAAAATAACAATTTTATAAATAATGAATGCAACCAAATCAAACCATATCTAACAGATCTTTCCACAATTGATAATGAACTATAAAATAATATTACATCAAAATGGGTACAATCCTCAAAATACTGAAAACAAAAAAAATACAATATGAACCAAAAGTAAACAGCCCCAAATACAATCTTTAAGAGAATAACTTAACTCAGAAACTACAATCTTGGGCTTTCAAATTACCTTTTACACAAAATTCTTCAGATTTCTGAAGCAGATTCATGAGCTAGAACACTGAAGATGAACTATTCTCTTGACTTTTCTCATCAACATAACCAGCTGCTCTACCACTTCTGCCAATGAGGTACGAAGAAGGGGGAGATGGATTATCATACTGTATTTTGAGACCCTTGAAGGAACGAGCTGTGAAGAAATCGACGCCGGATCGAGCCGATCCATTGAATAAAATTGAATCAGATGGTCGATTAATCGAGCTCAGAGCCACCTTAGAGGGCTCCATCAGCGCGAGGGAATCTTCATCTCTTTGGCCTTCAACTTCTGCCAAAATAGAAGACTTGATCATCTTAGTATATATGTTTACCAGACATGCTCTTCTCTTAATCAATAACATGTAGCAAAGCAACAAAAAAAAGCACAGATTAACCACCAAGAATTACATGATACTCTTAATTACAGTTTCAATTACTTGAAATTTCAAATGTTGAAAGAATTGTTACAAAATAAAATTAATAATAATAAAAAAAACTTTGTATTGAGCCAACAGAAAGAAGAGAAACAACAAATGAAAGTTCACAATTTGAAGAAAATACCATGAGGCTGAACATCTTCCATGTAAGCACCTTTGATAAATGAGAACCGAGCTTCTTGAATGTGGTTGACACCTTCAGGTGAAGAGATCTTCAAGTCACCAAACTCCAGCACATATTCTCCAGTCCATTCTTTTCCCCTGCAAAAGTATGAGTAGGATTTGGAGAAAGAGTAGAATGGAGGAGAACTTCAACATAGAAAACATGACTGACATATAAAATCCAGTAGAACATCGCAGCAGTTAACTCTTCACAGTGAGCAGGAATGAGAATTAAGAAGAAAGCAGAGAGCATTGCCAAAAAAGAGTGAAGAATGACAACAATGATTCTGAACTTCTACATCAGAAAGGAGCATACCTACTAAAAGCTAACATTGCTTCAAAAGGAGTTATAACTGGAGCCAGAAAATCTTTGCTATCCAAGAGAGCAGTTTGTGCACAAGAGACGTAGACAAAAACATCACACTGTTGAAAAGATCAATAAATGCTTGATCAAAAGTCAAAGAATATTATTCTATTTTGGGACATATGAACAAATTTAATCACAAACTCACACACACAATGCATATGCAAGCTTTGAACCCAATGCCACTTAATTGAAAGCATAAGATCTCAACCACTAGAATAAGGTGGCTTACATATAGAATATTGCTCAGTTTAAGTCTCTCATTACCTCTGGAAAGTTGGCGAGTTTGGCAGAGTTAGGTCTTCCCATGACTAGGGTGTAAGACTTCTTCCCAGCCCCTTCAATCAATTCCTTCATCTCGTTAATCAACCTAAGATAACCAGCTGCACATGAAAGTAATAGATTAATCAGTTTAGATAGATGATAGATATGAATCATTCTCTTTCAAACAACATAGATAGAACTAATTCAAGTTACTTGCTAATAGTATAAATGCAGGAAACAGGAGACCTGTATATCAGATTAAGAAACTGTGTTGGTGGAGGTAAAATGTAATGCTGGCATATGTTCTAAAGCTTTTTTCAAGCTCATGTCCTTCAATTTTAGCCTATTAATAGCCTAAAAAATAAGTCTTCTTGTTGCACTCTTTGCTTTGATTAGATTACAAATATAAGAATCTTGTGTTTGCATATTCCACATGTTCTTGTTAATGATAGGGTTCTGACCCCAATGTTGAGGGAGTTGTCAACCTCCACTCCAACATTCTAGCCCAAAGTCATGACTCTTTGTCATGATGTTGTCCTTGCCTACTAGCTGTGTGGTTCCAGAAGCTAATGATGCAACATCAATCTCATCTTGATCTCCTGTTGAGGAAACATTTTACCCCAAATTACTAGCTGGTAGTGTGCTTTTGTTCTCCATCCCTTTAGGTGAACAATATGATCCCATCTTTCATTTACTAGTAAGTTGTGATTTCTTCAACATTTATGTTTTCTGCTAGTTTCCATTAATTGACTAGTTAACGTTTCTCCAACTATGTTTTCTTTAGTTTACCCTCCACAGAAGATTCCATTTGTTCTCGGAAAATAAGAAAACCTAATTATAATTCTTTAACACCTTCACAAATTGAAGTAAATTTATAGGCTTTTATAAACTATCATAGTTCTCACAATCCAACACCTAAGTACAATTTCTAATGCTATGTATATTGTAAGTTGACAAAAAATAAGCATGACCAAGATAGTGATATTTTTGTTACACTTGAAGAATTGATTGATTGTTGTGATGTAATATTTAAATCTATCAAATTAATAATATAAAGCATGTAAATTATGTATAAGATATCATATATATAACTTTACATTAAGCCCTTCAATTTATATTGGCCTTGATTAAAACTTATATGCATATTTTGTGTGTTGGTTTTCATTTTTCACTTGGCTTCGAACATAGATAACAACAAAAAATTAATCTTGTTGTGCTATTATATCTTTGTTTAAAATTGCATAAAAAAGTCATTTGAAAACTCACCTTAATGCTTTTTTGAAAATCATATGAGGTTTATGCCTCATCAAGATGATTTACGCCTCACATTATGTGATGATCTTGCCTTATTTAAAAAATCAAATATAATTTTTAATTACCTAAATAATAAACACATAATTATCAAAGGATAGACGTTAACCATACGCCTTTTCAATTGTTCACTTTCGCTCCTCAAACACTATACTTGCCACCACCATTACCATCATTACTTGTGATGCTAATACGTAGATATTAGATCAATGGAGTACGAAAGAGAAATTTATTATTTTAAGACTATTTTGAATTGTTATGTCATTAGCTTTGTGGGCAACAAAAATTGCCACCGACCTCAATTATTGAATTGAAGAGAATGTGATTTGAAGATGCCTGTAACTTTCGAAAAGCAAATGGAATAGTAGATAAGACACTACCCAGAGATTTCGTCCTCATTTGTTGAGGACTTTAAATCTAGTTCCAGGTTTCTTATAGGCGCAAGCCTATAGTTAATTACCCTCCCAATAAGTGAGAGAGAACTTCGATTAAGGCTAGTAGATCGCTAAATGCATAGCGAGTACAAAGATGTAGAGTTTGAATTTAAATTTATGAAATTCACAATTTTAGCTTAAACCGGATGATTGGGGGAATAATGATGTGCCCGATCTAGATCCCATGGTTCGTCATCCTGTGTCAGGCCCCCCACTCTACTTAGTCGAGGAGGTAGTAACAACCAAGGATCCTTATCAGAACATGAGTTACGCCCAAGAAATCCTTGTAAACCTCGGGTGGTGTTTGTCTAAGGAGATAATTTTAAATCTACCTTAGCTAACAGAAGATTGTTTGTCCTATCAAGTATACCCTATGATTCACAACTCAAAGGGCAAAGCCATTGGGGAGCATACGGGATACGATCGTGATCATAATATAATGGAGCCTGACTGGCCAAACCACCCGATCGAAGACACAGACCGCTTCATCTTAGAGCATGGTCCACACGAGGACACGTTACGCCCCATCGGCGTGAGATTGATTGAGAATGAACATAGTGGAATACTTGATTTGACATTGGCTCCTTTGTGAGCTAAAGTTTTCTTAATTTGTCACCCCCGACAAACAGTTGCGAAAGGTGGATAGATTGAGTTTTGATTTAAGCTTTTAATGACAAAATTCTATTTAAGCAGCTTTGTTGCTACTTAAAAATGATTAATTAGAATATGTTTAAGAGTTTTAGATCGTCAACTCGTTTAACTGCTAACAGAGGATTAGATCTACTGTCACCTAACAGAATCAATTTCTCAGATATTTCACTGATTTGAAACTTTTATCATAGGTTTTTAGGTTTTGTTAACTCGGACCCAGTCCTAAGACTAAACCGGGAAGCAACCCGCGCAGCATACTCAAACAGTTGAATTTAAGTATTCAGCACAGTGTTAGGGCCCATGCGGGTGTATAGTAATTTTAGGTAATTTTGTATTTGAATTATAAGATTGATTTTGTATTTTTATTTTTTTATTCCAATATAGTCTGCGCAGCCTTTTCAGACATTAAAATTTGCACTTGAAATCTCTATGTCTGAGCACATGCAGAAATTTATAATTTTATATAATTTCATCTAATTAATGAAATCACTGACATTAAAAATTATTATTAGAATGAATTTTTTTATTTATTTTTGGATTGAAGGAAAGTTCCTTAATTTGTGCATAATTTAATTTAGTGTCGCCTTCTGTCTGCTTGTACGAAGAATTGTAGATCCGGTGGAGAAGAAGGCGTTGTAAATTGATCTAATATTTTATTAGATTTTTAATATTGATATTTAATTGATTTCAATTTAGCCTGCGCAACCTTTTCAGACATTAAAATTTGTACTTTAAATCTCTATGTCCGAGCACATACACGTATTTATAGCATAGCTAATTTCACCTAATTAGTGATTTCGTTGATTTTGAAAATCTCTATGTCATTAAGGATATGTATACTAGAGTACTTGTGTCCAAACACAAGGAGGATTGACAAAATATTTTCCTATTTCAGGTTGGATTACATCAAGGATCAACATTAAGCCCTTATCTTTTACTTTAGTTATGGATATTCTTATGGCATTTACAAGAAGATGTACTTTGGTGTATGCTTTTGCGATGACATTCTTCTTGTTGATAAGACTAGAGAGGAGTCCAATGTGAAACTTGAATTATAGAGGTCAACTTTAGAGTCTAAAGATTTTAAGTAGATCTAAAACTAAATATATGGAGTGTAATTTTAGTTGTATAAGTTTTAGTGGTAGTGTTGTGACTTTAGGTGATCAAATCATTAATAAGAGTGATTGATATTTAGGCTCTATTGTTCAAAATGATGGTGAAATAGATGGAGATGTTATTAGTAGAATTCAAGTTGGATGGTTGAAGTGGAGGCATGCATCTGGCCTATTATGTGATAGAAAAGTTCCACTTAAACTAAAAGGAAAATTTTATAAGATGGTGGTAAGACCCAATGACTGACTGAGAATGTTGGCCAACAAAAAGAGAAGCATAAGACTAAATTAAGTGTTACTGAGTTGAGAATGCTCGTGGATGAGTGGCTTTACTCTTAGAGATAGAATGCAAAATGAGTATGTTCGAAAAGTTGGAGTAGCTCCAGTGGTAGATAAGATTAGGGAGAGTCGCCTTAGATGGTTTGGTCACATAAAGCGTCGACCGTCCGATAACCCGATTAGGAGAGTAGATGCATTAGATTTGTCTTATGTTAAGAAAGGTAGAGATAGACCTAAAAAGACTTGGTTAAGATGTATAAAAAATGATCTTAGTATACTTGAATTAAATGATAATTTGACACAATAGACACAAAGAAGGATTCATGTCCCACCTAGTGAGATTAAGGCTTGTTGTTGTTGTTGTTGTTGTTGATTTTGAAAATCATAATTTAGAATTAAGTTCCTTAATTTTTATATTGAAGGAAAGCTTCTTCATTCGTGTAGCATTTAGTTTAGTGTCGCATTCTGTCTGCTTGTACAAAAAATTACAGATCCGGTGGCATTTCAGCAGTATTCCAACGTTATCCCCGCGAGCATCAGAATTGCTTTGGCCTACCCGTCACGCCCTGATAAGTGTGGCGATTGGTGTTTTAAAGCACCTCTCGACCATCTCATCGCTCACGATGAGCATAACGAGGCCTTCAATCACCCTTAAAGCAAATATATATACAAATATTCTTCTCCTTATATTTTATTCCCGATTTAGTCAAAATTTTTTGGTAGCATTTTTTTTACTGTCACGAAGCGTAGCATGGTTCTGCGATACCACTGATTTTCATCTCATCACGCCCTGATGAGCATGACGAGGCCTTCAAACCTGCATGAAAGAAGCATATATACGTATAATTTTCACATTCATTTCTTTACACATCCATAACCAACCACAACGATAAATAATTTGACTCATAGTTTTAAATCGTATGGGAGGTTGGTGTTGCTTGAGAACAAGAGATTCTGCTGTAATGTATTGTGTGCACCACCAATTGTGTGCACAAAGCGTGACCATCTCATCTTGATAAAATCCCTTGTTACCAAAGCTCTTTCCATCTCTCTTCCTCCAAGCACAGGATAGTTGACTAATGGAATTTTGTCAATATCCTTGTAGATGTCAAACTAATATGTACGTTTAACAGGATACATCACTCTTAAACTTGATAATATGGGGTTGTGCAAAACAACCGATCTTAAGCATGGAAGCTTTACTACTAGATTGAGAGTAGGTCCACTTCCAACAGATTTATACGGGACAATATATACCTCTTTTGCACCTAATTTTTAATGAGGCTTTTATAAACAACCTCGATATCATAATAGGTATTCTGCTCAGATGGCTTTCCCTATATTGATCATAGCCTGAGTAATCATATCCCATAAGATTGACTTAGGACTGGAGACTTCTGCCTTAGGAGATCAGGAGAAAAGTAGAATGGAAACTTCTTCAAATGATTAGGAGGAAAGAGTTTTCTGATAAGAGAAGACGGCCTCATCGTAAAGACCAAGTGCAAGGTAGGTGTTGCCAATGCTCACGTCTCTGGAGGCAACTTCAGTCTCATGACAGTTGGCAATCATGGCCATGAGGACCAACACTAAATGCTCTAGAGCCTCGTCATAGTCACCCTTGGCATCGCAGATAATAGCCATCAAACGTCGATCTGCAGCCTCCTCGATGGAAGCTGTCGCGCTCTGCTCTCAGTGGATCTTAAGGGTTTTCTGGCAGAGCTTCTCTGCCTTGTCAAACTGCATTTCTTGGACGTGGGCTTCGGGGACGAAGCCGATGAGATCTTGCGGTTTACAAAAAAAACCATCGGTAGAAGAGCGCTTACGGTTCCTCAACTGAACGAATGAGAGAGGGATTCGGAGGAACGGTTTTGGCTTTAGGAGACGGCATTAGAGGCGGGATTGGTTATGGGAAATTGAACAAAGCGGAAGCGGTTTTGAAAACCAACAGGGGGCGGTTGAGGAGCCAAAGAAACGGAGGCTCAGTTTGGGAGAGCTTTTTTTAGTGCATTTTATTTTTGAGAGTCTGAATTTTTAATTTTGATATCTATTTGAATAGTATGTTTTGAAACTGAGTTTTAGTTCAATCTCACTGAAAGTTTCGTTTTAGTCTGATATTAATTCATATCATTTTTTCAAAAAAAGATAAATAAAAATATTTTAAAAATTTTCAAGCTAAAAACAGAGCCTGAATTTCACAATTCTTTTAAGGAGATGAATGAGAGCCTCCGCTTGTGTGAGAAACGAAGCCGAGGCAGAATCAGTTGAGTTTGTTTTGTTTGACCGAGGCATATGTGAAGCTTTTTTTCTTTCTTTTTTTTTTTCTTTTTTTAGATATACTAACGGCAATATTTTTTCCTCTCTTTTTTTTATTATATACAAATGATAATATTTTTTTTCTTTTTTTGCTTTTCTCTTTTTTTTCTTCTTATTATATACTACCGGTAATATTTATTTTCTTTTTTTTATGTAATATCTATTTATATTTATAATATATATATAAATATATTTATAACATAAATGTATCTATGTTATATATATATTTACGATATATAATATAAATATATTTATTTATTATTATTATTTTTCTTTTTATTCCAAAAAATGGGATACCAAAGAGAGTCAACAAATGACTCCCAACAAATATGATACGTGCATGACGCGGATCATATTTATTGAGCTAATTTACGGCTCCTTAGTGTAGCTTTTTATTCTCTCTTTGTTTATGTGTTGTCATGCTTTCACCCGAATTCTTATATGTGTTTCCTCTGATCATTTAACAGGAGGATGTTTGCTTGGAGGAGATCAGATGACTTGTCTCCTAGTGAGCCTAACAAGAAGGCTATTTGGCTGGAGATTAATAGACATGATCCTCGTGAAGATACCGATATCAGGGATAAGATCGAGCAGCATACTGACATGTTGAGAGGACGTGAATTTTACAGGGGTTTCTTTGCACGATCCCCCCTACTTCATGACTGTGCTTCAGACTCTCTTGCTTCTGAGGATCCCGCAGATTGGGTGGCTACCATTAAGGCAAATCTGGGACAACAATCCTGGATGGCACGAATCGAGGTCATTCGGATATTGTGGTATTTTACTGCTTGCAAAGATTGAGCATACAAGACAGTCTAGACTTCTGAGCCACCGTCAGCTACAGTTGAGCTCGTTAGACTTGCTTCGAGATTCATCCGTTGGCAGGATCCCTAGTCTTCCTTGTGATACGTCACATGGGCTAGGTACATCTTGCCGGCTCACAGAGATACCTTACGGATAACTAGTATTTAGAGGCAGTGTATGTGTCTATATTTGATTTTAGTGGCATTCCCCCTTCTTGAGCTTACGGAGTTGTAGAGTTTTGGGACAATAGCCGCAACACATGTTGGATAGGATCTGAGGAGTTGACAATCACACTTTGGGACTTACTGTGTCGTGACTCCCTTACCACTACAGGAGTGTGTTCCACGACGAGGAGTTATTTCGACAGCCTTGACGGACCCACGAGGTAGATTAGTCTTATATTGATCTTTTGAGCCACTACCACCAGACCTTTAGAGCTTCGGGATATTCTAGGCACTTATGTGCTACACTTCCCGTGAGTACATGGATTCAGAGTTTCTTGCAGGAGCACGCTTGTCCGAGGATGTATGCTATACATGATCCTTTTGATTGGGAGTATCGACGTTAGTAGTTTGTCCGAGGACTCGAGCCTTCTTTACATGCATTCTCCGTATACAAGATTTGAGCGAGGAGTTACTCTTAGCAGGGTTCATAGTTACTTGGCTCTGCATCTTTGTGCTATCAATTACAGAGAGGTCTATATGCCCGGGTGTTCTATTAGCAGTCAGCAGGATTTCACGAGGTGAGCAAGGATTTCTCGGGTGGTGTTTGTCTAAGGATTCCACTCCAATTATCTTATAACAAAGTAATCGAGTATTGAGATGTTTTTTGTCCATAAAGCAAGGCGTAAGCCGCAAGGTGTTTTGAGACGTAAGCCACAAGGTGTTTTGAGGCGTAAGCCAAATTGCGCAAAGTAAGATGTATTGTACATACATCAAAATACAAAGCAAGAAGTAATATATTACCATCCTAACTTTTTAACATATTAAAATGTAATACATTAACATTCTAATATTGTAGAAAGTAATAAATTACATAAAGTTGCATATTAATATGTTGATGTTGATCATAAAGTTTGAAGTGTTATACTAATATTAATGTAACATAAGATATCAAAATAAGAGCTGTTGACCCTCTTTGGTATCCCATTTTTTGAGAATAAAAAAAAAGAGAAAAAAAAGTAATAGTGCGTAAATATATATATAACATAGATACATTTATTATATATATATATATATATATAATATATATATATATATATATATATATATATATATATATATATATATATATATATATATATATATATATATATATATATATATTATAAATATAAATAGATATTACATAAAAAAGGATAAAATATTACTAGTAGTATAATAAAATAAAAAAAGAAAAAAATATTATCGTTAGTATATAATAAAAAAAAGAGAAAAAAATATTGTCGTTAGTATATATAAAAAGAAAAAAAAGAGAAAAAAGGCCTCACATATGCCCTACCAAAACAAACCCAAGCTCAACCGATTCTGCTTTCACACAAGGAGGCTCTCTTCTCCTTAAAAGAACGAAATTCAGTTTCTTGGCTCCTCAACCCTGTTGGTTTTCAAACTGGCTTTGTTCAATTTCAGAACCGACTCTCTAATGTCGTCCTAAAGCCAAAACCGTTCCCTCCGAATCGCCCTCTCTCATTCGTTCGGTTGAGGAATTGTAAGCGCTCTTCTATCGATGATTTTTTTTGTAAACCGCAAGATCTCATCGGCTTCATCCTCGAAGCGCTCTTCTATCGGTGAAGAAAGCTCAGTATAACTAGGAGTAGAATCCCTAGTTCTGACTCTACTATGAGGAGTGGTGTCCTCAGCCCTAACCTCCTTGTCAATCATGATTCATAATCAAATCAAAATATCAGATATACTGAATATATTTTAATGATACAACGAAGAAGATGACAGAAGTATGGAAGGAGAGAAAGATAGTGATCATACCTCTAGTGCTGCTATCTCCTGCCAATGGTGATCGATGATGGATCCTCTGACCTCGAGGAACTCCCAAAGACCTCACTCTGCGTTCATATCTTTTTGCGCCACGCTCCAAGAAAGGACCAAAAGACAATCGTACCAAAGTGAGGTGAGTATAGATGACCTCTGTGTGGCTCTGTGGAGGAGCTATCCGAAAATGAGAGCCGCATCAAGTCTCGAAATGTAAACTATAGAAGCAGCATAATAGCATGTCTCAAGAGGCACTGCCCTAGTCTTCTTGACATCTACTATTCTTGGGATGAATGGTCGGCCGTCATGAGTTATATACTGAGAAAATCCAAACTGTCATGCAACACGATTGGGTTGGTAGCCCTCAATGATAACTATCTGACCAAACTTATAACACAACCGGCCTGGACGTATACTGAAAAAGTACTCGGCCACTCTCAGTGTCCGTCGACTATAAAATAATGAGGCTCTACCACTCTTATCGAAGCCATCAATAAGATCAGTCTCTATCAAGTCAGGTGGCAAATCAACTGTATCCGGCTCGTGAACTAGCAAGAATCAATCCCTGACCAAGTGAGTTGCAAAGAAGAACAGACGTATCCGATCCCTCTCAAAGGTAGATGATGCTCAGTACAGTTGAATAACTATGAGATATTCTCGCTCTGAAAAGTATGATGGGTACTCGAAATATGCATAGGTTCCATGCATATGAAGGTGAATCCAAGCATATAAGTAATGCCAAGACAATGTAACATTACGGCTACCCAATGAATCGCTAAAAAACCCCCAAAACTCTCTAAATCGTTGAGCTAATGAGATCTGCCACCTTGAAATCCTACGCTAATAGAACACTCGGACATATAGACCTCTCTGTAATTGATAGCACAAAGATGCAGAGCCAAGTAACTATGAACCCTGCTAAGAGTAACTCCTCGCCGATCCTCAGATGGAGAAGAGTAAATCGGTAAAGAAGGGGTATCCTCGACAAATATCGACACCGATACTCCCAATCCAAAAGGATCATGTAGCAATACATACTACTCAGACAAAGTGTGCTTCTGCAAGAAACTCTGAATCCATGTACTCACGGGAAGTGTAGCACATAAGCGCCTAGAATATCCCGAAGCTCTAAAGGTCTGGTGGTAGTGGCTCAAAAGATCAATATAAGCTGGTGGCATGACTAATCTACCTCGTCGGTCACCGCCAATCAAGGTCGAGAAATAACTCCGTGGTGGAACACACTTCTCGTAGTGGTAACCAAACACTGGGAGTCCTGACACAGTCTGTAAGTCCCAAAGTGTGATTGTCAACTCCGAGCCTATCCAACATGTGCGCTATTGTCCCAAAACTCACAACTCCGTAAGCTCAAGCAGGGGGAATGCCACTAAAATCAAATATAGATGCATACACTGCCTCATAAATACTAGCTATCCGTAAGGTGTCTCTGTGAGCCCGCAAGATGTACCTAGTCCATGTGACGTATCCACAAGGAAGACTAGGGATCCTGCCAACGGATGAATCTCGAAGCAAGTCTAACGAGCTCGACTGTAGCTGACGGTGGCTCAGAAGTCTAGACTGCTTGTATGCTCAATGTTGTCAGAAGCAGGCTGTAAAATATCACAATATCCAAAATCGACCTCGCTATTGCCATCCAGGATTGTTGTCCCCGATTTCTTAATGGTAGCCACCCAATCACGGGATCCTCGAAGCAAGAGAGTCAAAAGCCAAGAAGTAGGGGATCGCAAAGAAACCCCTGTAAAATTCACGCCTCAACATGTCAAGATGTCTCGATCTTATCCCTGATATCGGTATCTTCACGGGGATCATGTCTATCAATCTCCAGCCAAATAGCCTTCTTGTTAGGCTCACTAGAGAGACAAGTCGTCTCTCTCCAAGCAAACATCCTCCTGTTAAATGATCAGAGGAAACACATATAAGAATTCGGGTGAAAGCATGACAACACATAAACAAAGAGAGAATAAAAAGCTACACTAAGAAGCCGTAAATTAGTTCACAACAAATACGATCCGCGTCATGCGCGTATCATATTTTTTGGGAGGCATTTGTTGACTCTCTTTGGTATCCCATTTTTTGGGAATAAAAAAAGAGAAAAAATAATAATAGTGCGTAAATATATTTATACTATATATATGTAAATATATATATAACATAGATACATTTATGTTATAAATATATTTATATATATTATAAATATAAATAGATATTACATAAAAAAAAAAAAAAAAATATTACCGGTAGTATATAATAAGAAGAAAAAAAAGAGAAAAGCAAAAAAAAGAAAAAAAAAGAAAAAAAATATTATCATTAGTATATAATAAAAAAAGAGAGGAAAAAAAATATTGCCGTTAGTATATCTAAAAAAGAAAAGAAAAAAAAAGAAAAAAGAGAGGCTTCACATATGCGCCAAAAAACAAACCCGAAGCTCAACCGATTCTACGGAGAAAATATCGGAGTCCTGACGTATTTTTGCGGACTCAATCCACCTGACGACATGTGTCCCGATTTTTTTCCCCGTTTTACCGATTAACGAAAATGAGATAACTGACGCTTTCCCCGGCTCGCCCGAAAAAAAAGCGAGAAGAAGAACGAAACATTACCGACCACATTCCTCGTCACGTATGATTTTTTCTCGCCTTAGCCCTCATTGATCGACGTCCGACGTCGCCGCTGGTATAGCAAATCATAAATTGAGGTATTGTAGGTGACTACATGAGGTATTTACACATGCATTCCGAACTTGAATGAATTTAGGGTTTACTCGTTCTTCTCACTATCCAAAGGAAAGATTGGTCGTTTTTTATATGTTATTTTGTATCAGACTGTACCTCTTTGAGGGTAGCATAATTTTGACCTTTTTTTCATTTTTTTTGCCAACTCCTTATGATTATGTTCATTATATTCAAAAGGAAGCATTTGATGGCGCTTGGGTGGTTTCGGGTGGTTTAGTGCATCAGACTGTATTCTTTGAGGGTGTTGCACCATTTTGACCTTTTTTTTGCAATTTTTTTTGCCAACTCCTTATGATTATGTTTAGGCATTATAATGGAAGCATTTGATGGGTGGTTTCGGGTGGCTTAGTGCATAGACTGTGTACCTCTTTGGAGGGTACAGACCATTTTTGACCTTTTTTTCCATTTTTTTTCTTTTACTCCTTATGATTATGTTTAGAACATTGCAAAAAAAAGCATTTGATGTCAGTTTGGGTGATTTTGGGTGGGTATTTTGCATCTGACATGTGTACCTCTTTGAGGGTACATACCTTTTGATCTTCTTTTCCAGTTTTTTTGCCAACTCCTTATGATTATGTTTAGGGCATTATAATGGAAGCATTTGATGGTGGTGGTTTGGGTGGTTTAGTGCATCGTACCTGTACCTCTTTGAGGGTACCTCTTTTGATCTTTTTTTGATTTTTTTTTTTTGCCAACTCCTTATGATTATGTATAGAGCATTATAATGGAAGCATTTGATGGAAGTTTGGGTGATTTTGGTATTTTGCATTTGTATCTGTACCTCTTTGAGGGTACGTGATCATTTTGACATTTTTTCACATGTTTTTTGCCAACTTTACGATTATATTAACATCGCAGGAAAGGAAGCATTTGATGGCGCTTGGGTTTCTGGTGGTTTAGACCAGTCGGTACCTCTTGAGGGTACGATCAATTTTGATCTTTTTCACATTTTTTTTGCCAACCTTATGATTATGTTTAGCATTATAATGGAAGCATTTGATGGCGTTGGTTTCGGTGGTTTAGTGCATTCAGATCAGTTCTTTGAGGGTACATACCATTTTGACCTTTCGCTTTTTTTGCCAAACTCCTTATGATTATGTATAGCATAAAGGAAGCATTTGATGGCGCTTGGTGATTTGGTGGTTTAGTGCATTCAGTATGTACCTCTTTGAGGGTACGACCATTTTGACCTTTTTCCATTTTTTTATCCAACTCCTTATGATTATGTTTAGCATTATAATGGAAGCATTTGATGGAAGTTTGGTGATTTTGGGTGGGTATTTTGCATTTGTACTGTGTACCTTTTGGTACAGATCATTTTGACATTTTTCACATGTTTTTTTGCCAACTTCTTATGATTATGTTTAACATTGCAAAGGAAGCATTTGATGGCGGTGGTTTCTGGTATTTTAGTGCACTCGTGTACCTCTTTGTAGGGTACAGATCAATTTTGACCTTTGTTCACATATTTTTTTGCCAACTTCTTATGATTATGTTTAGAGCATTATAATGGAAGCATTTGATGGCGCTTTGGTTTTGGTGGTTTAGTGCATCAGACTGTGGTACCTCTTTGAGGGTACAGCCATTTTGACCTTTTTTGCGCTTTTTTTTTGCCAACTCCTTATGATTATGTATAGGGCATTGGGAAGCATTTGATGGCGCTTTGGGTGGTTTCGGGTGGTTTAGTGCATCAGACTCGTGTACCTCTTTGAGGGTACTATTTTGACCTTTTTTTCATTTTTTTATCCAACTCCTATGATTATGTTTAGGGCATTATAATGGAAGCATTTGATGGAAGTTTGGGTGATTTTGGGTATTTTACATTTGTATCTGTACCTCTTTGGAGGGTACAGATCATTTTGACATTTTTTCACATATTTTTTTGCCAACTTCTTATGATTATGTTTAGAACATTACAAAGGAAGCATTTGATGGCAGTTTGGGTGGTTTCTAGGTGGTTTAGTGCATTCAGACTGTACCTCTTTGAGGGTACAGATCATTTTGAACTTTTTATATTTTTTTGCCAACTTTATGATTATGTTTAAAGCATTATAATGGAAGTATTTGATGGCGCTTTGGGTGGTTTCTGGTTTTAGTGCATCAGACTGTACCTCTTTGAGGGTACATACCATTTTGACCTTTTTTCCAGTTTTTTTTTGCCATCTCCTTATGATTATGTTTAGGGTATTATAATGGAAGCATTTGATGGCAGTTTGGGTAGTTTCTGTGTACCTCTTTGGAGGGTACAGACCATTTTTGACCTAATTACTTGTCTTTCTGAAGTTTACCATGTCTGGGAAAAGGATAACTTCGAGGTGCAGGCCTACCACTGTGAGAAATGTGTTCAATAATATTACAGCATGCTTTACTGATGAAGCCACTGACATTTTAAAGAAGCTTCATCTCCATTAATTCATTAGACTCCATCACGATCACAAGACTCTATTGCCATTACATCGATCTCTTGTGGGACATAAAAAAAGCTTTCCTGGTGGGCGACATTCCTTTCACCGATGAAGTTGCATTGATGATAGGGATGCCAAACGAGGGGAGAAGGTTGTATGGCGAAATCAATCGTCACGCTCACCATCTGACTACAAGAGTCAGAATTGATGGCTCGTTCTGCAAAGACAGTGTGTATATACATTTTCTTCGTCAAATCTATTTTTGTATATCACACAGAGTGGATCAATTGATTGCTTACACCGATGATATAGATAGATTTGTCGAAAGCCAACCGCTATTTGACTTCTAGTCTCCCAATTTGATGTTATTGCATCAAAGATTGCACTGAGGGTACCGGTTACATGAGTGGATTTGTCACTCTTCCGATGGTATGTTTTATATCTCCATTAATGTGAAATATAATGTCTTGAAGTTTACGCTTAATATATTCATAGATATGAATGGCCGAGCACATGCATCATAAGCGCTATCCAATCGCAAAGCCACGATGGCGATATAAAATAGAGTTCCCAAAAAATGCTTTCACTGGTTTGGGAGGACGCCAGGTGACATATAATAATATCACTTAGTTCAAATAAGAATGTATCCATTTATGTTGTATGTCTTCAAAATTTTTTATCCTTTTACCACAGGTACGCCTTTCATTCGAGGACTTATTGGAATAACAGAATTGGCTCCTTCGGTGAGTCCCGCCAACAACACACATGTGAGCCTATAGTCCCATTTTAAGTCCACTATCAAGCCCCCATCTCTCCTTATATCTCTCCTCGATATTCTCCCCGGTGTTTGCCCTCTGCCACTACCCCCGGCCAGACTTTCGTGAAGAGGATGTTTGCAGTGCTCAAGGACCGAGAGAGATAGTATCGCTTTCCATACAACAATAACCCAGAGGTTGGATGGGCTTTTATGCGCTATGAGGATGTTCATCCAGTTGGTCCTACCACCCCAAATGGGGAGGTTCACGGTCACCATGGGAAACTCTTCAGATACTAGAGCTCTGGATGGTACCCCACGGGAGACTACCATGTATAGCCCCTCGAGGAGGGTACAAAGAGGAAGCTCGGGAGGCTACCACGTGAGCTTCCATTGCGAGTTGGATACTTCAAAAGGGGAAGCCCGCTGGAATCAATAGTAGAGAAGTTCTTATGGAGCATCGACCGAGGTATTAATAATCTCTCGATCCAAAGTCATAGTCTAGCTCACATCACTAAATTATTTTATAAAGCAAAGATGAGCCAATAGGTCGATGACCCACGTACTCTGGAGGAGCATCAGACCGAGGTATTAATAATCTCAGTAGATCGATCCATAGTCATAGTTAGTCTAGCTCGTCATCACTAAATTGTTTTATAGGTTAGCAAAGATGAGCCAATAGGTCGATGACCCTGACCGCCATCGTGGAGGAGCATCACCGGAGGTATGCATCATCTCGAGATCGAGGATTTATTCATAGTGAATGTAGCTCTTCATCGTTAGCTTTTGTCATCGCAATGCTGCGCATCGAGGCACTTCATGTTGTTGAGTTCTCATCCGTGGCTATTTTTTTAAGCCAATGCTCGATCTTATTAACACGTCGCGTTCCCGGTTCAAGGATAAGTCAAGCCTCGTGTCCTTCATAAAAAAATAACCTATTCGTTAGTTCGATCACTTTAAAATATTTATTAATTAGGGTGATACAAGATTCGCGAGAGAATATCATTATTGCACGAGGGCGATCGATGAGTTCGACGGATCAATATCTCTGATGCACACATTGATTTCACCTTCTTACTACCGAGAAATGCTCGCTCGCCGGCTATGTCCCATATTTGTACATTTCATGCTTGCATTGGGTATGTTACCCCAGAATGTTTGACACGAGCTTGTTTGTTTAGATGAAAGCAATGTAATCGTTCTCTTCTTTCTCCAGAGTTATGTGCACGCAAGATGGAAAGCAAGATGTTCATCCAAAGATATCAGCGACAAGGTGTCGAGTCGAGTTAATCTTACCGCTTATAGATAATCGACCGACACTCTTGGTTGGACATATTAAATCGTGGGCGGTATTTTTATGACTCATTGCCCAAACCAACCCATAAGAGCATTCTTCCTGAGATTGTAAGAACTGTTTTCAAATTTGGTTCATCTTTACTTTTTTTTTCTTGGTCCAACTTATTGACATTTTTTTCTGCCTATTTAGATCAAATTACTTGTTGAAGATGTCAGCTTTTTTGAAATATCCAAGGAAATGGCCAATCGACATAGTGAGTGGGATACTAAGAAAATAGTGTCGACGGAATGTTTGTCTCAAGAAATACATGGACAGAATCACAAAACCTCCATGGGTAGACCAACGATTAAAAGATAATGAATATATTTAGTGAGTTCGCCATGCTACATTTTGTTTGGGACTTAAAATCGTGAAGTGAGAACAATATTATTTTGTTTGATATAGGATTTTGTTTAATGCATCAGGTGTGGCTTTGAAGACTCGATATTTTTTTTTTGAAGTGCATAGACTGGATGATATTTTACTTGCTTTGTTTAACTTCTCCTCTCATCTCATATAGTTGAAGTGCATGGACTGGGATGATATTTTATTGCTTTGAAGACTCAAAGGAAGTGCATGCATCGATCTGAAGCTCCCAAAGCTAATTCCAAGAGCTCTTCTTCAAGTACTGTGAAGAGATCAATGGGAGGGAACTCATCCTCTCTCAGATGCCTCCTCAGCCTCACACAATAGAAGAAGAAGATGACTTGGCATGGAGGTGAATGCACAAAGAGTGATTTCCCTGCCATAAAGAGTGATTCTGCATTGTATATTTTCCTTGAATATTGAGCATTTCCTTGCCATGAATAGTGATTCTGCATTGTATATTTTCACATATGATATGGATCTATTTGTATTTGATAGTGATGATTGATAATTTCGTGTTCGCCTCATGAGATGGATCTATAAAATTACCTTTCAAAATAAAAGAACAATGATTGTGGTTCAAATATTGAGTCAAAGTACTTGAATAAATGAGTTTTGAAATGGCTCGTTGTTTGTTTTATGATTAATGAGCTAAATATATTTAGTTTATATGTAGTATAGTTATATCTGTGATGATTTAATGAAGTAGTGTGGTTTGTTGCAGCTATATATATTTTATATTTCGATTGTGAGGTAAATGTTGATTAGTAATTCTATTTATTAGGGTAGATTGTGTTTAGTGCTTATGCATTTTTTTTTTCTCACTTTGAACATTGAGCTGAATTTATGCTTTGTCACATTAGATTGATATTATGATGTTAATGATTAATACATTTTGAGTGGGTTTTTTTCTTGAGTTAAATCAAAATCAAATCATGATTTGAACAATTATATATTAAGCTCTTATGAATCTATTCGATTTAAGAAAACTTCATTTTATGGTAACTCAAATATTGAAATTTCTATTATTCATGTGCATATATATTTTAAATTTTAGATATTAGTTCAATGATTTGAATATTATATATAATAAGATTCATGGCTTTAGAGGCTTAATTTACATGAGTGAATATAATAGATTATAATATATCCTTTGCAATGCCCTATACATAATCATAAGAGTTGGGAAAAAAAAAAAGATCAAAATGGTCACTCCAAAGAGGTACACAGTACATGCACTAAACCACCCAAAACCACCCAAATATCAAATGCTTCTTTGCAATGTAAACATAATCATAAGGAGTTGGCAAAAAAAGCAAAAAAAGGTCAAAATGGTCTATTCTCCAAAGAGGTACACTGTGGAACATGTAAACCACCCGAAACCACCCAAATCCATCAAATGCTTCCATTATAATGCTCTAAACATAATCATAAGGAGTTGACAAAAAAAAATTGAAAAAAAGGGTCAAAATGGTCTATTCTCCAAAGAGGTACAGAGTACGATGCACTAAACCACCTAAACTACCCAAACCGCCATCAAATGCTTCCTTTGCAATGCCCTATACATAATCATAAGGAGTTGGCAAAACTAGAAAAATGGTCAAAATGGTCTCATCTCCAAAGAGGTACACAGGTAGATGCAAAATACCACCCAAAATCACCCATAAAGCCATCAAATGCTTCCATTATAATGCTCTAAACATAATCATAAGGAGTTGGCAAAAAAAACCTGGAAAAAAGGGTCAAAAATGGTCTGTACTCTCCAAAGAGGTACACAGGGTACAGATGCAAAATACCCATCCAAAATCACCCAAACTGACATCAAATGCTTCCATTATAATGCTCTAAACATAATCATAAGGAGTAAAAAAATGGAAAAAGGTCAAAATGGTCATACCTCCAAAGAGGTACACGTGTGATGCACTAAACCACCCGAAACCACCCAAACGCCATCAAATGCTTCCATTATAATGCTCTAAACATAATCATAAGGAGTTGACAAAAAAATAGAAAAGGGTCTCAGATTCTCCAAAGAGGTACACGAGTACGATGCACTAAACCACCCAAACCACCCAAACCGCCATCAAATGCTTCCATTGCAATGCCCTAAACATAATCATAAGGAGTTGGCAAAAAAACTGAAAAAGGATCAAAATGGTCATTCTCCAAAGAGGTACTGTGGTAATACCCACCCAAAATCACCCAAACTGACATCAAATGCTTCCATTATAATGCTCTAAACATAATCATAAGGAGTAAAAAAAATGGAAAAAAAGGTCAAAAATGGTCTGTACCCTCCAAAGAGGTACACAGGGTACAAATGCACTAAGCCACCCAGAAACCACCCAAACTGCCATCAAATGCTTCCATTATAATGCTCTAAACATAATCATAAGGAGTTGACAAAAAAAATGGAAAAAAGGGTCAAAAATGGTCTGTACCCTCCAAAGAGGTACATAGGGTACAGATGCACTAAGCCACCCAGAAATCACCCAAACTGCCATCAAATGCTTCCATTATAATGCTCTAAACATAATCATAAGGAGTTGACAAAAAAAAAAACTGAAAAAGGGTCAAAAATGGTCTGTACCCTCCAAAGAGGTACACAATCTGATGCACTAAACCACCCAAAAACTACCCAAACTGCCATCAAATTCTTCCTTTGCAATGCCCTATACATAATCATAAGGAGTTGGCAAAAAAAACCTGGAAAAAATGGTCAAAATGGTCTCCAAAGAGGTACACAGTGGTGCGAAAAATACCACCCAAAATCACCCCCATCAAATGCTTCCATTATAATGCTCTAAACATAATCCTAAGGAGTTGGCAAAAAAAACCTGGGAAAAAGGGTCAAAATGATCTCAGACCCTCCAAAGAGGTACACAGGGATGCAAAATACCCACCCAAAATCACCCAAATTGACATCAAATGCTTCCATTATAATGCTCTAAACATAATCATAAGGAGTAAAAAAAATGGAAAAAAAGGTCAAAAATGGTCTGTACTCTCCAAATAGGTATATAGGGTACATATGCACTAAGTCACCCAGAAACCACCCAAACTGCCATCAAATGCTTCCGTTATAATGCTCTAAACATAATCATAAGGAGTTGACAAAAAAAATGGAAAAAAAGGTCAAAAATGGTCAGAATTCTCCAAAGAGGTACACGAGTACGTAAGTTGGCAAAAAAATTGTCAAAAATATTACGCACCTCCAAAGAGGTACAGGTGCGTGTAAAATACCCACCCAAAACCATCCAAATCACAAAGAAATGCTTCCATTATAATGCCCTAAACATAATCATAAGGAGTTGGCAATAAAAAATTGGAAAAAAAAAAGTCAAAATTGATCTATTATTGGTACATATTTATTGATACTGTCCAATGATTACAATTTCCACAGCAGGGGATTAACTCAATCACTATTGCTTAAAGAGCTACAAACACACCAGTGTCAAAATCTCCTAGCTAAATACAGTCAAAACTGGATAATGTCATGTATCAAAATGTTTTCCTGAGATAATATCCATCATCAGCTTAGTGTACCCTTCAGCCGATTATTTCATTGTGGAGCTCGAGTTAAATTCCTGCATGTAGAACATCATAATTGATACTTTCTTACAAAGATCGTGTGATATTATGTGAAAAAAACACTTTGGCATAGCAGAAAAAGGTGATGCAACTTGTGAGGAAGCACCTTCAGCCACGCTATCAGACTGTAGTTTGGTTTCTGCAACCAAAAAAGTAGAAGGGTTTGAAGATTAACAATAATATTTAAAATACCAAAAAATAATACGCAAGTAGAAAATTACTCTTGGCTTTCTTGGATCTCTCCCAATATCCCTTAAGCCTTGAGTTGGAAACACCACGTTGCTTAACCGGATCTTTTAAGATGTCTTTTCCTTATCTCGTGGTTAACTTCTTCTTCCTAACTGCTTGTCTTGGAGGAGAATTCCACTTATTATAGAGTCGACATCATCATATAGTTTTCTAGGGATCCAAGCATATACCTCGCCTCTTATTGCCTGCACCGATGCTTATTTGATATGCATATCGACTTATGGAAAAATAATGCCGGTATTTCCATCTGTTGCCACATCTCTTAATTTTCTCAGATGCACTATCAATGTAAATATCCCTCTTTGCTCTAGTAGACCATCGCATGAGAAGATACTTGTCCGGAATGCACAACATCTTCCTGACTAAGAACTCTGATACAATGGGCACAAAGTAATCCCATCATCTCAAATTTTTTGCATGTACAAGTCACTTCTAGGGTAGTCGAAAAATACAGCCCCATGTTTTGGATGCATTTTATTCTCTAAGTTTCTTACCAAATACTCCATGGTCTTATCTCGACTTGCATCGATAGCCCCAACCCCATGCAAAATTCCTCTCAAACATAGTGTAAACCTTTCTTGTATAAAATATAGCACTTATTTTAGAATTGACCGGTCTTAACAACAATCGATGACTGGCTACACTTGAAGTCTTCGTCATGTTCATTCCGAAGCCATGTCTCCATAACCTTTTCCAACCCCAAGAAACAATCTGTGAGCGAACTTGTTGGTTTAGATATTCCATGACATACATTGTTCGTGGACTCACTACGTTGCATTGACAAGATGCACATGCAGAATGAGTCCTTGAATGGGACCACTTGGATCTAATCTTATAAAGCTCGGACAACCAAGCATGATCATGCAAATTGCCTTCTTCTAGCATGGCACCAAGCCTCTTTAAACTCCTCCGAGTCACACTTACTCATGCATTTATAAAATAGGCCTTGTACTATCTTATTATTATTATTAAAGCAATGAACCTTGGAAGGAGCTTTCTTTGAAATATGCCATTGAACAACCTATGAGTATGCGGCAATATAATTTCAATAGCTCGCCATAGATCTTGATCGTGAATATTGTTATAGGATGTCGATTCATCAAAAGAAAAGTTTGGAATAGCCATGAGAATGACTCAATTGTCTCTTCCGATAAAAGGCTACTCCAAATAATACATTTTGTGATGATTCACTCCAACAAGAGGGCACAAACGAGATTATATTTATTGAGTCGATAGCTTGTATCAAAAATTATCACATCCCCAAACAATCATATTCTATCCTAGACATGCCATTACAAAAAAAAAACTTACTACAATCCGACTCATCAACTTGCACATCCCATGCAAACATCCCATCCGATGCTTACCTCTCCTTAAACAATCAGTATTAATGCATTACGTCACCATTTGCAATCCTCGATCTTTTCTCTCAATAAAATTGAAAGCATCTCTTTTGGTGAACCCGAGATTCTTCTATGCAAACTTCCTCGGATATAAATAATGCATCGCTCTAATACCAAACCTCGATTATCTTCTTCAACACGACGCTTTTCATCGCTAATGCATCTGTGATCCGAGAAGATGTAGGTCGGCTCGCCAAAGAATGATTATGACTTCAGTATATTTTAATCATCCAATCTCCAAATCAACAGAGAATCTAATCATGGTGGACAACCGCCTTGTATCAACTTTCGGAATTTTGTTATTATTTAGATCAAGGACTTCTTACCGCCTTTTGCACATAATAAAATCTTTTGATTTCAATTTTTTGAGTTTGACCAATAACTAGTATGGTCCTTCAACACCGAATTTGATGTGCATAGTCACAAGACAGGCATATGCTGCTATTCTCAACAAGGTGCCAAGGAGTTTCTCCAAATATGGGTCATTGACTGCATTTACCTGGCAGAACAGATACAAAAATATGTTAAAAAATATAGATGGAAACTAAATCACCCAAAAACCACCCAAACTGCCATCAAATGCTTCCTTTGCAATGCCCTATACATAATCATAAGGAGTTGGCAAAAAAGCAAAAATGGTCCCTCCAAAGAGGTACACAGAGATGCACTAAACCAACCAAAACCATCCAAACATCAAATGCTTCCATAAATTCTCCAAACATAAATGGTTTGAGGGGTACAGACTAAACCACCGTAAACCACCAAATCAAGCCATCAAATGCTTCCTTGCAATGCCCTATACATAATCATAAGGAGTTGGCAAAACCGCAAAAAAGGTCAAAATGGTCTACCTTTAAAGAGGTACGAGTACGATGCACTAAACCACCCACACCCAAACCGCCATCAAATGCTTCCATTATAATGCCCTAAACATAATCATAAGGAGTTGACAAAAAATCGCAAAAGGGTCAAAATGGTCCACTCCAAAGAGGTACACGAGAAAATGCACTAAACCACCCAGAAACCACCCAAACTGCCATCAAATGCTTCCATTATAATGCCCTAAACATAATCATAAGGAGTTGGCCTCATCATGAATGTGTAAAGAAATGAATGTGAAAATTATACGTATATATGCTTCTTTCATGCAGGTTTGAAGGCCTCGTCATGCTCATCAGGGCGTGATGAGATGAAAATCGGCTGTGGTATCGCAAGACACAACACGCTACGCTCATCAGGGCGTACCGAGTAAGCCAAAATGCTACCAAAAATTTTGACTAAATCTGAGAATAAAATATAAGGGAGAAGAATATTTGCATATATATTTGCTTTAATACAGGTGATTGAAGGCCTCGTTATGCTCATCAGGGCGTGATGAGATGAAAATCGGCCGAGGTGCTTTAAAACACCAACCGTCACACTCATCGTATGCGACGACAAAGAGTTCGATGTACCTACGCTGGGATAACGTTGGAATATCACAAATGCCACGGATCGCAATTTTTGTACAAGCGCAAATGTGACACTAAATTAAATGCTACACAATGAAGAAGCTTTCCTTCAATATAAAAAATTAAGGAACTTCTAAATTATGATTTTCAAAATCAACAACAACAACAACAAGCCTTAATCTCACTAGGTGGCTACACATGAATCCTTCTCCATTGTGTCCTATTATGTGTCAAATTATCATTTAATTCAAGTATACTAAGATTATTTTTATACATCTTAACCAAGTCTTTTAGGTCTATCTCTACCTTTCTTAACATAAGACAAATCTAATGCATCTACTCTCCTAATCGGTTATCTGATCGACACTTTATGTGACCAAACCATTTAAGGCGACTCTCCTAATCTTATCTACCACTGAGCTACTCCAACTTTTACCAACATACTCATTTTGCATTCTATCTCTAAGAGTAAAGCCACTCATCCACGAGCATTCTCAACTCGTAACACTTAATTTAGTCTTATGCTTCTCTTTTATTGGCCAACATTCTCGCACCATAAGTCATGTGTCTTACCACCATCTTATAAAATTTTCCTTTTAGTTTAAGTGGAACTTTTCTATCACATAATAGGATGCATTCCTCCACTTCAACCATCCAACTTGAATTCTACTAATAACATCTCCATCTATTTCACCATCATTTTGAACAATAGAGCCTAAATATCTGAATCGCTCACTCTTATTAATGATTTGATCACCTAAAGTCACAACACTACCACTAAAACTTATACAACTAAAATTACACTCCATATATTTAGTTTTAGATCTACTTAAACTAAAAATCTTTAGACTCTAAAGTTGACCTCTATAATTCAAGTTTGGACTCCTCTAGTCTTATCAACAAGAAGAATGTCATCGAAAAGCATACACCAAAGTACATCTTCTTGTAAATGCCTCATAAGAACATCCATAACTAAAGTAAAAAGATAAGGGCTTAATGTTGATCCTTGATGTAATCCAACTGAAATAGGAAAATATTTTGTCAATCCTCCTTGTGTTTGGACACAAGTAACAGCTCTAGTATACATATCCTTAATGACATAGAGATTTTCAAAATCAACGAAATCACTAATTAGGTGAAATTAGCTATGCTATAAATAATGCATGCGCTTCTGGACATAGATTTAAAGTACAAATTTTAATGTTCAAAAGGTTGCAGCTAAATTGAAATCAATTAAATATCAATATTAAAAATCTAATAAAATATTAGATCAATTTACAACACCTTCTTCTCCAGGATGCAATTCTTATACAAGGCACACTAAATTAAATGATGCACAAATTAAGGAACTTTCCTTCAATCCAAAAAATAAATAAAATTCATTCTAATAATAATTTTAATGTCGTGATTTCATTAATTAGATGAAATTATATAAAATTATAAATTGCATGTGACATAGATTTCAAGTGCAAATTTTAATAAAAGAAGCGCATTATATTGGAATAAAAAAATAAAAGTACAAAATCAATCTTATAATTCAAATACAAAATTACCTAAAATTACTATACACCATCTAACACTCTTAATGCTTAAATTCAACTGTTGAGTATCTTGGTTGCTCTAGTCAGAGTTAACAAAACCTAAAACCTATGATAAAAGTTTCAAATCGTGAAATATCGAGAAATTGATTCATAGTGACGAGATCTAATCCTTCTAGCTAAACGTAGACACGATCTAAAGCTCTTAAACATATTCTAATTAATCATTTTTAAGTAGCAAAACCTTAAATAGAATTTTGTCATTAAAAGCTTAAATCAAAACTCAATCTATCCACCTTCGCATATTGTCTGGGTGATAAATTAAGAAAACTCTAGCTCACAAAGGAGCCAATGTCAAATCAAGTATTCCACTATCACTCTCAATCAATCTCACGCCGTAGGACATGACGTGTCCTCGATGCGGTTAATAAATTCTCAGATGAAATGTCACAACCGAGTCTTCGACGGTGGTTTTGCCACAAACTCCATTATATTATGATCCTTATCGTATCCTATGCTCCCCAATGACTCTTTGAGTTGTGAATCATGGATATACTTGATAGGACAAACATCTGTTAGGTGATTTAAAATTGTTCTTATAAACACCTACAGGTTTACAGGATTGACGACGTAACTCATGTGTTTCAGGATCCTTCGGTGTTGGGTCCACTATCCTCGACTATAGAGTGGGGACAAATCTGGGATGACAACCAGGGATCTATCGCACGCCATCATTCCCCCAATCATCCTCTAAAATTGTGAATTTCATAAATTTAAATTCAAACTCTACAAGCCGCTAATATAGATGCATTTAGCTTATCTAATGACTAGCCTTAATCGAAAGTTCTCTCACTTATTGGGAGGTAATTAACTATGTTTGTTTATAAAAAATTATATTGATTTTAAAGTCCTCACCAAATGAGGACTAAAATCTGGCAAGATCTTATCTACTATTCCATTTGCCTTCAAAGAAATTTCAAATCACATTTTCAATTCAATAATTGTCAGACAGACTAATTTTTTTTTGTTGTTATCTATGTAAGTCGGCAAGTGAAAAATGAAAACCAACACACAAAATATGCATATAAGTTTTAATCAAGGCCAATATCGAAATTGAAGGGCTTTTTAATGTAAAGTTATATATATGATATGTCGTGTACATAATTTACATGCTTTATATTATTAATTTGATAGATTTAAATATTACATCACAACAATCAATCAATTCTTCAAGTGTAACAAAATATCACTATCTTGGTCAGCTGCTTATTTTTTTGTCAACTTACAATATGTACTGGTAAACGTAGAAGTTGTACTTAGGTGTTGGATTGTGAGAACTATGATAGTTTATAAAAGCCTATAAATTTACTTCAATTTGTGAAGGTGTTAAAGAATTATAATTAGGTTTTCTTATTTTCCGAGAACAAATGGAATCTTCGTAGGAGGGTAAACTAAAGAAAACATAGTTGGAGAAACGTTAACTAGTCAATTAATGGAAACTAGCAGAAAACATAAATGTTGAAGAAATCACAACTTACTAGTAAATGAAGATGGGATCATATTGTTCACCTAAAGGGATGGCGGACAAAAGCACACTACATTTGGCCAGCTAGTAATTTGGGGTAAAATGTTTCCTCAACTTGAGGAGATCATGACGAGATTGATGTTGCATCATTAGCTATGAGCGAACCACACAGCTAGTAGGCAAAAGACAACATCATGACAAAGGGTCATGACTTTGGGCTAGAATGTTAGAGTGGAGGTTGACAACTCCCTCAACATTGGGGTCAGAACCCCTATCATTAACAAGAACATGTGGAATATGCAAACACAAGATTCTTATATTTGTAATCTAATCAAAGCAAAGAGTGCAACAAGAAGACTTATTTTTTAGGCTATTAATAGGCTAAAATTGAAGGACATGAGCTTGAAAAAAGCTTTAGAACATATGCCAGCATTACATTTTACCTCCACCAACACAGTTTCTTAATCTGATATACAGGTCTCCTGTTTCCTGCATTTATACTATTAGCAAGTAACTTGAATTAGTTCTATCTATGTTGTTTGAAAGAGAATGATTCATATCTATCATCTATCTAAACTGATTAATCTATTACTTTCATGTGCAGCTGGTTATCTTAGGTTGATTAACGAGATGAAGGAATTGATTGAAGGGGCTGGGAAGAAGTCTTACACCCTAGTCATGGGAAGACCTAACTCTGCCAAACTCGCCAACTTTCCAGAGGTAATGAGAGACTTAAACTGAGCAATATTCTATATGTAAGCCACCTTATTCTAGTGGTTGAGATCTTATGCTTTCAATTAAGTGGCATTGGGTTCAAAGCTTGCATATGCATTGTGTGTGTGAGTTTGTGATTAAATTTGTTCATATGTCCCAAAATAGAATAATATTCTTTGACTTTTGATCAAGCATTTATTGATCTTTTCAACAGTGTGATGTTTTGTCTACGTCTCTTGTGCACAAACTGCTCTCTTGGATAGCAAAGATTTTCTGGCTCCAGTTATAACTCCTTTTGAAGCAATGTTAGCTTTAGTAGGTATGCTCCTTTCTGATGTAGAAGTTCAGAATCATTGTTGTCATTCTTCACTCTTTTGGCAATGCTCTGCTTTCTTCTTAATTCTCATTCCTGCTCACTGTGAAGAGTTAACTACTGCGATGTTCTACTGGATTTTATATGTCAGTCATGTTTTCTATGTTGAAGTTCTCCCTCCATTCTACTCTTTCTCCAAATCCTACTCATTCTTTTGCAGGGGAAAAGAATGGACTGGAGAATATGTGCTGGAGTTTGGTGACTTGAAGATCTCTTCACCTGAAGGTGTCAACCACATTCAAGAAGCTCGGTTCTCATTTATCAAAGGTGCTTACATGGAAGATGTTCAGCCTCATGGTATTTTCTTCAAATTGTGAACTTTCATTTGTTGTTTCTCTTCTTTCTGTTGGCTCAATACAAAGTTTTTTTATTATTATTAATTTTATTTTGTAACAATTCTTTCAACATTTGAAATTTCAGTAATTGAAACTGTAATTAAGAGTATCATGTAATTCTTGGTGGTTAATCTGTGCTTTTTTTGTTGCTTTGCTACATGTTATTGATTAAGAGAAGAGCATGTCTGGTAAACATATATACTAAGATGATCAAGTCTTCTATTTTGGCAGAAGTTGAAGGCCAAAGAGATGAACATTCCCTCGCGCTGATGGAGCCCTCTAAGGTGGCTCTGAGCTCGATTAATCGACCATCTGATTCAATTTTATTCAATGGATCGGCTCGATCCGGCGTCGATTTCTTCACAGCTCGTTCCTTCAAGGGTCTCAAAATACAGTATGATAATCCATCTCCCCCTTCTTCGTACCTCATTGGCAGAAGTGGTAGAGCAGCTGGTTATGTTGATGAGAAAAAGTCAAGAGAATAGTTCATCTTCAGTGTTCTAGCTCATGAATCTGCTTCAGAAATCTGAAGAATTTTGTGTAAAGGTAATTTGAAAGCCCAAGATTGTAGTTTCTGAGTTAAGTTATTCTCTTAAAGATTGTATTTGGGGCTGTTTACTTTTGGTTCATATTGTATTTTTTTGTTTTCAGTATTTTGAGGATTGTACCCATTTTGATGTAATATTATTTTATAGTTCATTATCAATTGTGGAAAGATCTGTCAGATATGGTTTGATTTGGTTGCATTCATTATTTATAAAATTGTTATTTTGATGGTTTCATTAAGGGACTGTTTAGATTGATGATTTTTTAGTATAAAGTAAAATAAATGAGGGGATTTTAATTTTTTGTGTTTGATATGGTGTAAAGTAAAATTCTAAAGTAATGTGATGTATTTAGAATACATTGAAAGAGATAATTTTTATGTATTTGAAATTCGACCGATTTGGGTGAATTTTAAATACACCGGTCGGTGTAAAGTGTTATTTTCGCGTTGTCAACGCCACCCCTCACAGTCGCCATTGTTTACATCCATAGCCACCACACTCGTAACCCTAAAGGTACTTTTACATTTACATTAATTCTACTAAATAGGAAAAATAAAATAAATTTATGTATTTGTAGAGTTTTCAATTAAATAATTTTAAAGTAATTCAAGTATATTATATTTATTTTATAATATATATATATTTTTCACTTTTTTTTAGGCATCAAACAACCCATAAGCCAAAGTTTGATTTATTTTTTTAAGAGTATTTACATGCATATCATATCATTCTTATATTTACATATCTAACATCTAAATATTAGTATTTACATAAATAATATTTAAAATTTTTAATGTTATATACAAAAAATATCATAATCATTAATTTTTTTAAAAATAAAATGTAATTTCATACATAAAAAAATAGTATATTTGTAAATGTTAAAATTTAGATGTTAGATATATAAATATGTCTTCTTTTTTTTAACATCATGATATTATGAACATCAGTAAATCAAAAATAATCCAAAAAGTCTTTTGATATAAGTAATTGAACATGAATTTGTGTACTTAAAAAATAGTTTAGAATGGGAGTTAACACCCCATAATTTTCAATTTTAATTTGAAAACCAAAAGCTTTGTTCTATACATCCATTATAAGCATGTTATTAAATTATTTTTAAACTTTAAACTTTAGAGCATATAAAAGATTCTTAATTCAAATAATTGTTTTAGTTAGAGAAAAGTTAGTCATTAATATGAAAATAAAGGTTAAACATATAAAAGAAGATATAATTATTATTTCATTTTCTCTCTTTTTTATTATAGGAGTTTAAATAGAGATTATAACTTATTATTATAAAATTTTTTTTCTTGCTAGGATATAAAATGTTAAAGAAGCTGTAGAGCCTTACATTAAGAGTGCATTTGAGGTGGTATTCTAGCTACGTGCGGTAGGTGTTTGATAAATTGTGATGGAGTTGTGTTTAAAAAATTTGTTGTGAGAAAATTACGTTTTAACTTGATTTGGCCAAGTGTGTAATTTGATTTTTTTGAAAATAATTTTTTTTTTAGTGCTCACCACAACTTCTGGAGTGCATATTTCGCTTTAAATAGAAAATCCAAATCAAATCGAATGTATTTTCTAATTTGAATCGATTTCAAATTTTAATATGATTTCGATTTTAGGTTTACCTATTTTCGTTTTGGATTATGGATTAGTTCATGATTTTAATCCAAAGAAATGCTTAAACCTAACTATTAAATTGGGTATTCTTGAGCGCCATGCCCATGCCCCGCGTGCTCATTGCATTCAACTAGACGGGTTGAGTCAGTCCACAAATCTAATTTCATTCACCGCCAAAACTAAGTTTACCCTATTCTCTTCGTTTGTTCGTTTAAGCTCTAATCGATGCCTACCACTCAACAATGCCATTCGTTAATCCGATTCCCTATTCTCTAATCTCCTTCTTTTGCCTCTCATTTCTTGAATTGTTGGTTGGATTATTTGGTGGCTGTTAGCGATGTTTGCTTTGGGTTTGTTTATTTTGTTAGTTTCGACTCGATTCGGTTACTCTTGACTCATTGACATTTGACTTATGCCCTTTGGGGTGGTTTCTCGGTTGACATTGTGTTGGTCGGATTACTCTAGCGATGACTTTTGTTGGGTTTATCGTTTTTTATTTTATTGATTCTAGAAATTTGGTGGTCGCTATGGAGTTCTATTATTTTTAGCTTGCCATTTGGGTAGTTTCTGGATTGGTTGGGTTGTGGATTGTTTGGTGCTTATCTGATGGCTTTGCTTGTTGGGTTTGTCATTTTTTATTTCGATGTGATTTGGTGTTTGACCGATTGGTTTATTTTGGGTGGTGGTTTCTGGATTAGTTGTGTTTGGATTGCTGACTGATGGTTTTGCTTGTTGGGTTTGTCGTTGTTTTTTGTCGGAATTTGGTGCTCGGAGTTCGGCTATTATTTTATTAGGCTCTTCTATGCCATTTGGGTGGTAGTTTCTGGATTAGTTATATTGGCGGATTGTTTGGCCCTCATGGATTTTTCTTGGTTTGTCTGCTTTTGCTAGTTTCGATTCTGCGGATTTCTATTGTGATTGGTTATATTTCTTTGGCTTCTATGTCCTTTGGGTGAGTTGGTTATATTTCATACTTGATTTGGTTGGCTATATTTTTGAGGTGATTTGTTTCATGCAAGAGTACTAGTATTCATTTAAAATGATTATATCAAATGCTTAATGCTATTTTGTTGAGGATTGTTTCATCTTTGCTTTTTTGTGGGATAATAGTCAACAAGATTTAATTACTTGTGGATATGAAGGAACAAATTTATTGGTTTCAAATATTTTGAGAAGAAAGTTTTTTGAGGTGTTGAGATGGAGAAAAGCTTTGAGGTTTTCATTGAACTAATTTCATTCATGTGACAAGTTGGTTTATTTAGGATAAATGTTTGATGAGCCTTTACTAGTACAAGCATTTTTTTTTTTGGTTTATGTATTTGATTTGCTAAAGCTAAGTAGGCTATATGCCTATATTCATGTTATCAATGGTTTTTATTGAACTAAAATAATTCAATATTATTATTTTTAGTCTCATTTAACTTATTTGTTCTTGATCTCATAATAGTTTGATTAGATCTCATTGTGGAGAGAGCTCAAACATGATTGGTTCTTCAAAAATTCAAATACCTATCAACCAAGATAATGCCCATTGTGTTGCAAGTGCTTCTAGTAGAAAGTCATCAATTAAAAAAAAATTAAGAAAGACAGTTCGACTAAGATCTGATGTTTGGGATCATTTTACTAAATTTAATAGTTCCGATGGAAAAAAGATAAGCAAATGTAACTACTGTGTGAAGACGTATCATAGTGATACAAAGCTTAATGGTATTATAACTTTATAGACACATCTTTCTATATGTCAGAAGAATCCTCATAACATGAAAAAAAAGCCAAACTCTACTAGTATTGCAACTTAGTAGCAAAGGTAAACAAAATACTAGAGGTCTTCAAGTTTGGAGGTTTTATCGAAAAAGTGTATGCTGCTATTTTCTTTTTTTAAGTTATTGGAAAAGCTTTAGCAGCCATGATAATTATAGATGAGTTACCATTTAAACATATTGAAAGATATGAGTTTAAATATTTTATATCCTAGTGTTTCCCAATGTTTTGAATACCTTCTCGATGGACACTCACTTGTGGTTGCTTTCAATTTTACTTAGATGAGAAGAATGCTTTGAAAAAAAATATTATGAGATTCAACTAGAAGGGTTTGCTTGACAACTTACACATGAACATTAATTTAGAGAATTAAATATATGTGTCTTACCATGCACTATATTGATAAAGATTGGAAATTGAATAAGAGAGTCATTAATTTTTGTCTCATATATAATCATAAAGGTGAGATTATTGGGCAAAAGGTAGAGAAATATTTGATTGACTGGGGTATTAATATAGTATTTATAATCACAGTTGATAATGTTAGCTGTAATAATGGTATTATCAATCATTTGTAGAAAAAAATTTATAAATGAGAGGGAAGTGTTCTCGACTATAAGTTCTTACATATGAGATGTGTTGCACATATTATAAATTTAATTATTCAAGATTGAATTAAGAAGGTTGGCAAATATACATTGTGTTAGGACAACAAAGGAGGTACATTAGACAATCACCATCAAGACTTAAAAAGTTCAAAGAATGCATTGAAATTGATACAGAACAAAAGCTTATTTTGTTTGGATGTACCGAAAAAGTGGAATTCTACATATTTGATGTTAAACTCGACAATTCAGTTTCAAAAAGCTACTATGTTGTGTTTGGATATGTATCCTCTCTTGGAGGGGGTTAATTTGGCATGAGTAATAAGGTTTGGCTGCTATGATATGTTTTATGATTGTAAGATAAAGATGATTGACAGAAATATGGATGAAATTGCTTCTGAGGTAAAACAAAAAATTGTTGAATGTCATAATGATCCAAGGGATGGTGGGAGAAAATACATGATGGTTGAGAAATTCAAGAGACATAATTATGGGAGAGATGATCTTGAGAGTAAAAGAAAAAAAAATACTTGGCTGAAGACTTTAAGTTTTGCAAGATGATTTTGAAATTCTAACATGGTGGAAGGTTATTGCTCCGAGGTTTCCTATCTTATCTCAGATGGCACGAGATATTTTGGCTGTTCAATATCAATTGTAGCCTTTGAGTCTACTTTTAGCACTTGTGGTCATGTTCCAGATACTTTTAGGTGCTCCTTATCTCCAAAGATAGTGCAAGCTCTTATATGTGCCCAAGATTAGATGAGAGCAAAGTAGACAAGTGAGTCAGTCAATATTGAGAACATTCATGATATTGATAAATTTGATGAATATATCATAACATCTTTTATGGTTAATTATATTATTTTATTCTTTAATACATATATTATTACCATAACTAATTATGCATTAATACTTTTTTAGATCTATCGAAGGTTACAGATGATCCAACATTTTGGTAAAGTATTAGAGGGTTACAGATAATTGAAGCATATATGATATATGTTTTAATGTTGCCACTATTGATGGCCTTTTGGGACTATGACATTTCTAGCTAGTACTTGTTGACTAAACACTATCAATGCTGTCTTAACATGTCATGGTATTTTCTTTAATTATGAGTGTTGTCGTATACCATCCTTTAGTTCTTGTTGTTCTGTTGGTTTATGTTTTTTGTTGTTTGGCATCTGGGTTCTGTGCTTTCCTTTCTTTTGTTTCCTTGTGGCTGGTTGGTTGATTCTGTGATGTTATCCGTGGGTGTGGCTGGCTGGTTGGTTCCCTCGGTCTTGTGGCTGGCTGGTTGGTTCCGTGATGTTATCCGTGGGTGTGGCTGACTGGTTGGTTCCCTCGATTCTATGGCTGGTTGGTTCCCTAGGTCTTGTGGCTGGTTGGTTGGTTCCCTCAATTTTATTGCTGGCTGGTTGGTTCCTTCTTTGACTGCTAGCTATGCTTTCTTTGGTTGGTGTTTATTTGGGCTATGATGGCTTTGATGTTATATTTCATTTACTACAGCTGATAGAAGTATATGTGATTGTAACCCTTATATTTAGAGTTTGGATGCTCACATAATCTTTTAGTGATTTTCTCTTTTCTGATTGAGCCTGAGCCTGGTTGGTGGTTATTTAGTCTCTCTTTTGTTTCCTTTTTGTAATCATTTAGTTCATTTTAGTTTCCTTTTGCAAGTTTATTTTTGTAGGTCTTGCAGCTGGTATGTTCTTAGTCGTGGAGTCATCATATCAAGTATGTTAATGTAAGATGAAGCTGGTTTTTTTTTTTGAATTGGTAAAGGTTGTTTGCTGTTATTTAGCATGTTTGGACTCTCTATTTTGTGTTGTTGACACGAGCCTTTTTTTCATGCTAGCTCATTTTTTTTGTTTTTTATCTAGGTCTTTGGACTTATTTGGCTATTATGTGATTATTTCATGCTAGCTCTTTGTTGGTTAGCTATGGTTGGTTATTATCTCTGTTTTGTGGTCTTTGACTTTGGTTGTTGCCTATGTTTCTTTTGGTTGGTGCATATGTTTCCTTTTTTGGTGGTTATTTGGGCTATGGTGGCTTTGATGTTATGTTTCCTTTGGGGTTAATTGAGAATTTGTGATATCCTTGTTGTTGACATGATGTGCGTGGAGCTTGGATGGTTGGTGTTGTCCTATGTTTCCTTTAGGTGGTTTCCTTTCTTTAGTGGTTATTTGGGCTATGATGACTTTGATGTTAAACTTTCTTTACTATAGTAGTATTATATGTAATTGTAACCATTCAATATGGAAATTTGATGCTTACATATTATGTTACTCTTAGTGATTTTTTGACTGAGCTTGAGCCTTTATTTTTACAAATTTACCTTAGCTTTTAGTCTCTCTTTTATCTCCTTTTTCTAATAAGTTAGTTTTTTAATTTTTTTTCACAGTGCAGGTTTATTTTTGCAGTAGTCTTGGACTCTTGGAGTCTTGCAATGAATTATTTTCTCAACTTTGATTTATTGATGTGTTGTTTTCATGTTTTTATTGTACATTTGTAATTGTTATAAATTGAGGACTTGGAGAACTATATGTTTTTTTGAATTAGAATTGTCAATAGTTTATAATTGTCATATTGCCTATTAATGCAAACCTTTGAAATTCTATAGAGTTGTTGTTAATTTTAAATTTATTTTAGTTGATGCTAGCTTTTAATATATATGCAATCAATTTTAATTTAAAATAATTTTGTTGTTTTAAATATGCCTCAATATAGAAATAGATTACTCTTTTAAATCATTATTTTTAGTAGCTTAATTTATAGGTATTTAAAATTATTATGATCATACTATTGTTATAATTTTAAAATAATTTTTTGGAGAATCTCTTATTATTTTATATTTTTGGGATTTTTTTAACCGAATCAAAATTTGAAATTTTTTTCGGATTGGATTGGTTCGGATTATATTAAATATTATATGATCGATTTTTGGATTATGGATTCCAAACTAACGGATTAGCAAATTAGAGAATTGATCCGGCCCAATCCAACTCAATGCACGCCTTCAACTTCTTTTAGATTTTTTTTATAAAAATTTTATTTTTTTTCTTTTTATCATATTTTTTTGTTATTGTTTTTTTTTTTTTACTTCATATATTAAAATATATAACAAAATATTTCCTTATATATTTATATAAAGTTTAATATATTAATAATATTATAAAAATTTAAATTATTAAAATAATTTTATTAAAATTAAATATTAATAAAATAAAATAATTTATAATTAAAAATATATTTATATATATATATATATATATATATATATATAAAAAAAAAATATATATATATATATATATATATATATATATATATATATATATATATATATATATATATATATATAATATATATAAAAATAATTTAAAAAAATATAATTAATAATATAAATTTAAATAATTATATAAAAAAATAAAAAATCAATAATTTCTTAAAAAAAAAATATAATAAAAATATTTATAAAAAATATTATTTAAATTTTAAAAATTTTATAGAATATAAGTAATATATATATTTAATTAATATTTCTATATCTAAAATATTATACATTAATTTTTTTTTTCTATTACATAATAAAATTATATAAAAAAAAATTTATTTATTCTTTTAATTGTTTTTGCATATATATTTTTATAAAATATACATATATATAAATATTAATATATATATATATATATATATATATATATATATATATATATATATATATATATATATATTAAAAAATTAATATCAATGATAAAAAAATTTGCCCTGATTATATATTTCATGAAATAATTGAAATATATATAATCTATTTTTAAAAAATAAAATAATTATTCATAAAATTAATTAAATAAAAAAATTTAAAATTTATCAATATCAAAAATATTTAAAAAAAAAAAAAAAAAAAAAAAAAATCAAAATATACTATTAAAAAATATATATAATTAATTTAAAAATCAATGATATAAACAAAAAAAGTCAATATATATTTCCTACAATGATATATATTATATATGAATAACATAAAAAGAGACAGATAAACATAAATATACATCCAATTAAATATATAAAAAAAATTTTTACAATGATTCACATAAATTATCCAAAATAATTATATTTTCTTTTTTTCTCATAATTCTAAGAATTATATATGTTCACTAAATATATATATATATATATATATATATATATATATATATATAGAAATATATATATATATATATATATATTATATATATAATATATATATATATATATATATATATATATAAAATAAATTTTGAATCATTTATTAGTAATTAAATAATGAAAACAAGATCAAATGAATTTTAAATGACTTAAATTTTTTTTTTTTTTAGAATTTTTATATATTTTATTTCGAATATTTATATTCTAATGAGCATAAATAGAAGAAGTTCTTATTTTATTTAGCGTTAAGTTAGTCCAAAATGAACTATATACAGATCATTTTTTTAGAATTAGAAAATAAAAAATATTTTAAAATTACATAAGATGAGTTTAAAATTATTTAATGCTTTAAATAAATTATTCTTTAATTTTAAATTCATTCTTATAATTTTCCTTTATATGTCTTATTCTAAATATATATATATTTTTTCATAAAAAATATAAAAAAATATATTTTTTTTTAAATAAAATTAAGTCAATATATAAAACTATTTTTTTTATAAATGAAAAAAAATAGAGACAAAACACAGTTCAAAAAAGAATACAAATTTAAATTTAAATTTATTATAATTACACAATTAAAAAAGAATTATATTTTATTAATTTTATTTTCAGAACATTTAATATAGCATATTTAAAAATAAATTTATATTTATAAAATTTTAATATTATTATTTTTTTTATAATTAAAATTAAAAAAAATTTTTTTTAAATTAAAAATTTAAATATAAATTATTAAAATAAAAAAAAAATAATAATAAAAATAAAATAAATATAATTAAAAAAAAATATATTTATAATATTAAATAATAAATAAATAAAATATTAAAAATAAAAAATAATAAATATTATATATTATTTTAAATTTATCATAAAATCTATAAATTATTATTTTTAAAAAAAAAATTTTATATAATAAAAAAATAATAATATATAAAAATATATTTAAAAATAAGATTTATAGAATATCTAAGATATGTTAGATTAAATTCTTAAATAATATGTTTACTTGTAAACATTTTTATTTGAGAATGTAAAAAAAATAAAGAAAATGTTTTTTTTTTTTTTAAAATAATTTATATTTTGTGATAATTTATACATATAAGATTGTGATATGTAAAATTTAAAAAAAAAAAAGAGAGATTTCTTTATAATGACCCATGAGACCATCAGTAAGGATAATTTAATAAAAAAAATGGTGTTAAAATATTGGGGATTTACATACATACCACACAATTCTTATGTATTTACATATCTAAATGATATTTTTTTAATTAAATATATTATTAATTTAAGGATTTGCACACATATCGTATAATTCTCATATATTTATATATTTAATATCTAAATTTTAATATCATATTAAAAATATCATTATCATTTATTTTTTTTAAATAAAATATATATTTCAAACATAAAAAAAATATTAGATCAATAAATATCTAATTTAGAGTATGTTAGATATGTAAATAAATATAAATTATGTTGTGTATATGTAAATCTTTTTGAATTATTTTAATATAATCAAATTATTAGATAAAAGTAACTGAGTTATTATTTAAAATTAATAATTTATTAGATATTTATAATATATTTTTTATATATATTATTTAATTATTTTGTATAAATTTTATAAACAAATATCTTTATATTTGTTTTTATTTAAAAATTGAAATAATGTAATTATTTTAAGTATGATAGAAATACACTTATTATACAAATGAATTTGATCATTTTAAAGTTATAATAATTTTATTTTATATATTTTTGATAAATAGATAACTAATTTTGAGATAATACTTTTTTATTTTTTTTTTAAAATAATTTTCATAAAGAAATTAATAACTTTATATATTTTAATTATGTGACTTTTTTTAATCATTCTAAAAATATGGACTAAAAGCATCCTTACATTGTAAATTCTAACAGTATGAGCAGTTTGTAATCCATAATTATACCTTATTTTATTTTTAATATAAAACAAGAATTAAATTATTAATTTGTACAAAATTTTATTTGTCTTTTATATTTTTGCTTTCAATGAGACAAATGAAATTTAATTTATTTATTTAATCTTAATTATGTGTTTAACTATAAGCAATGATTTATTTTATTTTATTTTTCATGAGCACTTAGCTACTTTTTAAAATATTTTCTTTTAACTAAATTATATATACAAAATGATAAAATGTGTAATGTGAACAGACATGTGTTACAAAGAACAAGGAGATAAATCCAATCCATGCTGTGACTCAAGCTCTCAGGAGTATCCATGTACTCCAGGGAAGACGTATTATGGGCGCGGCCCCCTACAGATCACTTGGAATTATAACTATGGTCCTGCCGGCAAAGAAATCGGCTTCGATGGCCTCAACTGGCCTGAAGCTGTCAGTACTGATCCCATCATCTCCTTCAAAACTGCGCTCTGGTTTTGGATGGGAAAAGTGCATGGGATTATCGGCCAAGGCTTCGGCGCCACCATTCGAGCCATCAATGGCGACGTTGAGTGTGGAGGCGGGAATCAGGGAGCAGTGGGTCATCGAATCGACCTCTATGTAGGTTACTGTAATCAGTTCGGTGTGTCCCCAGGCGACAACCTTGGTTGCTAGAAATTGGCTTATATAATTATGGTGCTTTATTATGTTGTGGGATGGAGATAGTTTTATTTTATGATCATGGGTTATAATCACGAGGCATTATGAGTATGTTTTTATTGTATTTTTATGGAATGAAATAATTAAAAGTATCAGCACTCTTGATTGAATATTTCTTCATCTCATTACTATTCATTTTTTCATCTCGAACCCACACTATACCTTGGATCGGGTGATCTGCCTCTCCTCCAAACTTTTATTGCACATGCTAATCCATTCCATCTATATTCATCATTTTCCCTCACAGCCTACATAGAAGCATTTGCATATTATCATTATGCATGTGCTTGGTCAAGATATTATTCATCACCATATTATTATCATGGTCAACCTAGCTATCATAAATCCTTTTGTTATCCCTTGTATCGTCCACACGAACAAATACTTGCCCAACATATAAGTAGGGAATTATAAAGCTACTACACATGAGTATAGAAGTATATTAAATCTTATAGTGATATGCAATACAAAAGAAATATATTCACACACACACACACATATATATATATATATATATATATATATATATATATATATATATATATATATATATATATATATATATATATATATATATAGAGAGAGAGAGAGAGAGAGAGAGAGAGATTTACATGTATACACACAATTCTTATGCATTTTCATATTCAACGCTGAATCACCTAAAGTTTAATATTTACAAATATATTAATTTTCACTCTAAAACTAGTGATGGTGCTTACTTTGACGTAAAGATGTATATATATAACTTGTAAGTATCAATAAATATTTCTTATATTGCATTTATGACTAAATTAGAAGGGACTTTGAGTCTCATTGCTTATTGTAGAGACTTGAGTGACATGTAAAGGATAAATTGGATTAGGTTACATGCATGTAATTTGGGGATTTCTATAGTAAAAAAAAAAGAGATAGCATAACAAATCAAAGTATTTCTAACTATGAAGCATTGACGCTTCTTTCTATACTAACTACTCAATTTGACAATATATGAAGAATGATAGGTATAACTTTATACATGTAATTTTATTCTATTTTTTAATTGAGTTTATATTACTTAAAAATATATATCCTACAAATAGATCTTACTATAATGGAGTCGCACATGCATATAAATCATAAGCAAGTTATCCATTAATGGGTAGACAACATATCATAGAGCATTGACATAATTATGAATACATTATAACATGTGTCTTAATAAGTTAATATTTGAAAATTCTCATGAATGTTAATTTTTACTAGCTTTATACATGCATTGAAAAGATATATATATATATATATATATAAAGCTTTCATGTAAAGAGATGCTTGAGTGTTTATCTCAATAATTATAATATAAAATGTGAATGCTAATCCTTGGGAAAAATTACATGGGAGAATTTATGGATTAAGCCCACATAAGATAATTTGTTCCACTATTTTGACCATGTAAAGGATGAGCTTTAAGAGAGTGACTTCAAGTAGCTACTTTGACTACATATCTAAATGATGAGTTATATGTGTTGATATTATAGTATAATTAATAGATAAGTCTTCAACATGCCACAATACTATAATCAACCCATCCAGGTTTAACCATTCAAAAACTCAAATCTCAAAGTTATCAGATTCTATTAAGCACACTTCCATTATTCATCAAAATAACAACTATTATAAAATGTATGTGCTAATGATAGTTTGATACATGAAACCAAGCAGTATAACTTGACCTCCATGACTAACCAACATGATATATGCTTAAACATCGTCAAGCATATGTATATAATCCACCTCTAATAAATGACACTCACTATCTCCTCAAGTGAAATTTGTCTAGCTCAACTCTAAATCATTTGTTTTAGTTTATTAACACATGATCACATGTCACTATCCACCATGGAGTTATTCTTAAGGGAATACTAGTACTTATAAATAATAATTCTTCATTTCATATTTTAAGATGGATCTCATTTATTATTCTACTAGTACACATGATCACATGTCACTATCCACATGTCACTATCCACGTGTATTTTTTGGTTCAACGGTTATTGTTTATTGACATGCGCTTGAAAAATGTTTGATATCGCTCAGAAAATAGTTTCATATAGGCTCAGGTAGTTGCATTTATTATGCTTTTTTGCAGGTACTCAAGTGAAGTCAATTAATTCAACCTATTTGGAGTTTATTTACCGCATGCCATTTAATTTTCATTCATGTTGAACAGCCTTATTCTAATGAAGTGACAATTTTGTTTCTTGTATTTATCTTAACATGATCAATTATTCTTATATTCTTGATACTTTTTTACATTATAACTTTTATAATTGAACATATTGTGCAATGCACCATGATGGTCCGACAGACCTTGCAGAGCTCATTCACCATTTGCAAGTAAGGTTAGATAGCCCAAAGTCTCTAAATTTTACATTTATTACATGCAGAACGACTACATTACCAGCGTTCTTTGTTTTTGGGAAAGCCTCGATTGATGTGATTGACTGTGTGCAATCTTTACATCATCACCTATCTACAAACAATAAGCCTATTTTGGTATGTATCCATTTTTTTGTTTTATAAGGATGATGGATGGTTGTGTGGATCTAATCACAAGTCCTAACTTATGCATCACCTATCATCATAGCCATCCACAACTTATATTGTAAGAAAATTTAGTTGGAAGAGTAAACAAGAGAGTTTGATAGTTGGGAACAAATTTTGAACTTATATATTTCGATGATATTTGGCATAAACTTATATATATTTATGATTCTCATCTATTAAAGGAAGTAATTTAATTGAGATTTTACATGCATTTTTATATAATGTTTATAGATGGTGGGCTTTGAATTATAGTTAAATTGCCTCTGATGTACTATGCATGTCCTAAGAAACAACCTTTCAACAAATGCAGGTGTAAGGTTGCATAAATCAATTTTTTTCCTTAATGGGAGCTCTATGCATTTTGTATGCCATTCATATAATATTCATAGATCTTTTCATGTTTGTGTAAACATGTTATACCATATATGTTTGTTAATTACATTGCATATAGTTTAGGCATACTTTATCTCATAATATTTCTTGCAGAAGGGTGTGGTAGATAGAGGGAACTAAAGGAGAGGAAAGATGGTACACCATATACAATCATAAGTCGGGGACATTTACTAAATCCATATGATCTTATAAAAACACAAAATTGGTGGTACAATAATCCATTAAAGATAAAATCATCCACCTAAAATAATTCTTATATAAAAGATAAAAGTATCTAAAAGTGTTCATAGGGAAATTGTTTAAAATTGATAAGTACAATAATGAAAGCTTATCTTCTATGGATGACTAATGATTTGTCTTGATGTAGTAGATTAACAAAATGACCAAAGCAATGATTTCCCATTGAATCTTCTTATTTGTCATTAGTTGCCTGAGTAATCTTTGTCTGAACCATTTAACTTATCTCCCCACTCATGATCCTTTTGGGCTAGCTTTTATTGCGCCTCAACAATTTGCTTAGTTGATAGATAATTGTAGGAACTTTTATCACTAGGTTGTGAGTACATAAGATTTATCTTTTACCAAGCTTATGCCACTTGTGACCTCAGCCCAAGGAACATGAAAACTTCGATTTTGAAGCTTTATGTAGATATAAGGATGATAATATAAAGGATGTATGACATCATAAATAACACTAGTAGAATATCAATTAATTAAAGTAACATAAGACATAAAATAGAAGTAACATAATATATCAAAACAAAATAAGATATCAAATAAATCACATATTATCGATAATAATATCCATATATCTAAATAAAATATAAAATTAAGAGTATACTCTAATCATAGGAAGAAATAAATGACCCAAGAAAATAGAATGCATGAAAATTTCATATGTGATAGCTATGCATGAATGACTACTCCATTATAACTTATAAATACAACAACAACAAAATTAATCCCAGGTAGTCATGAATCCTTCATCTCCATTATGTCATTATGGCAAATTCTCAAAATCAAGTATACTAAGATCATATACATCTTAAAAGTCTTTTAGGTCTACCTCATAACATAAGGCAAATCTAATGCATCTACTCTATGTCATGAACGATGGGTGAAACTACTCCCTAATTATAACTAGCTACTAACTTTTTAAAATACTCTAAAATGAAGAGGCACATGCCTTAATGGAATTGAAGTTAAGTGTAATTTCAACCAAATGTCGTCGTGAGCCTCACTTGAATCCCATGAGGCATAAGCCTTGATGCGGTTTGGGCTCAAATTGTGCTAAGGTGCATCTTAGATTGCATAATTTTAAACAATGATTCTCTTAAAGCATTAAGCTCATACATAATAGTACCACTATTTGATGCCAACTAAACAAAGGTAATTATTAAAGTTCTTAAAGTTGTATACTTAATTTTCACAAGTTAAGAGGTTAGAATTTACCATTGGTCTTGTGCGTAAATGAGATGGTGCCACCTACATACTTAGTGATTGAGTTTTCCTTTCTCGACATACAATTTCCATGAGCATTTTTTATTGTCTTCCCAATCCTCCCGCGCTGTCAACAACTTAAATATTTCCATAACATTGATCAACCATGGTGGGGAGAGGTGCTTCATAAAATTATCAAATTTGAGAATGAGTTTCTTTCATGTAGGGATGATGATGAAGTATCAATTGGCTGATTATTATACTTCTCAACCACCTATGACCACTCACCATCTATCTCATTCATATTTATTTTTCAACCATCAACCATCAACCATCAACCATCTGTGCCTCAACAATTTTATGTAATGAGCAAAGTGCTCATTTTTTAGGTTACCAAAGGCAAGGATATGAAAGAGTTTTGCAAAAATCTCAAGGATGAGTGAGTGAGAATGATGTAGCACAAGATATTTGATCTATGTTTGTTTTCATCATTTTAAAATTTAATTTATTTAAGTTTATTTTATTTATCTTATTAGGATTAATTAATTTTTTATTTTTTATTAGGTTTGATTTTAAATTATTTAGAATTAGATTTAGTTTATATATGATTTGATTTGAATTATAATGATTAATATTACCTTTGTAACCCTTTTTATAATTAGGAATTCTAGATTTGTCTATGATTAGTTGCATAATGAATTGAATCATTGTTTAAAAGTGTTCAAGGTATTCTCCTCGAGGGTTTATAATTGAGGTGCATGAAATGCACGAGGCTTAAGCCTCACTCGTTCTAATAAGGCTTATACTTTTTCAAGTGAGGCATATGTCTTGAGGCTTTGAGGTGATTACTCACTTTATTTTTTATAACTAATAATTATAATTAATTTATTTTATTATTAATATATTTTTAAATTATTATATTTTTATCTATTTATCTCACCATCTCATATGAGTTAGAGTTTTCATTTTGAGAGATCTTTTGAGGTGATTACTCACTTTATTTTTTATAACTAATAATTATAATTAATTTATTTTATTATTAATATATTTTAAATTATTATATTTTTTATCTATTTATCTCACCATCTCATAGGAGTTAGAGTTTTCGATTTTGAGAGATCTATCTCTCCTAATTCATTTT
>CM038230.1:101142651-101244036 GCA_021442155.1 Cymbidium sinense | reverse complement strand
CCTAAATCCTGGTTCTGCTTGGCCTCTCCTCTCTCGTTTCTTTGGCTCGGTTCTCCCTCTTCAAACAACCATGCGGCCTGATCCCTCCCCTCCCTTGCATGCTCGGATCCTCCCTCAAAATACCCCATTGGCTCTCCCCTTCAAGCGCGCTCCAGCCTCCTTCAAAAGAGCGGTTCCCTCAGTAGAAGCTCTCTCTCATTTTCCTCTCAGATTGAGCAAACTTCAAGAAAGGGTAAGCTTTCCTCCTTCCTTCTCAGTTTCCCTCTCCATGGCAGAAAATACCTTCTCCTTCCCTCATTTCTCCCATGGCGAAAATCTTCCTCCTTCCCTCATTTCTTCATTGGCCGAAAATCTATCTCATATCCAAAGCTATCCGAAAATCCTCCTTCCCTTAATTTTCTCTTGGCCGAATTCCTCTTAGCCAAACTTCTCCTTTGCCGAATTCATCCTTGTGACTTCCCCTTTTCTGAGGGGAGCGAGTGACGTCATCAGGCGGGGTTCCTCTCGATATACCTTCTCGATTCCTCCTCTAATCGGCTTAATTACCCTTCAACCTTTTCTTTTGCCCGGTAGAAAGAAACCGTCATCGGTTCTTCTCTAGGTTTTCGGCATTTCCATCATTCCTTCCACTTTACCTGTGCTTGTTGATCGTTGTGCTATTCGTTGCAAACAAAAATGAGTTTGGATGTGTATGAATAAATGTGTGGAATGTGTATGTGTATATATACTTCTTTATGTAGGTTTGAAGGCCGTACTCATCGGGAGGTGGCGAGATGAAAAATGGCGATGTTTGCAAAACACTAAATGTTCATGAGCGTGTGAGAAGAGCCTCAAAACTATTAGATCGACCCCATGCAAAATCTTTGTAGAAATTTTGTCAAATTTTAGGACTTAGAAAAAAAAATCAAAATCAAAATTCATTAAAAAAAAAAGAAGAAACACAAATAATGAAACAATATGGAATTAAAATTGAATTGAATAAGTCAAGTAAATATACAAAATAAATATAAATGTGAGCATAAAAAAAGGATGATTACTTATAAAGTCTCTTCTTTAAATTTAAAAAACTCACAAACAATATTAAATAATTTATCCACTTCCTTTACCAATGCTCAAAAGATAATTTATGACTTGAAGAATTAAATGAAATGTGGAAGAAAAACTCTCCTAAATTCTTTCAACTTATAAGAGGAGAGTAAACCCTTTTAAAAGTTCATATTCAATTTATGAAATCTTAAGTGATATGACATGTGTAAAACATGTCGCCGCTTTATTCCATATTGATTCCTAAGTTAGGTGCAGGTATGATTGGAGGAGAGCTATTAAGAGTTTGCTTTAAGCTAATTGGAAGATAAACTCTCAAATATGAAAGAATTTGAATTAGATTCTAAAGTGAGTCATCAAAAGATTAATTGCCATAAATGAATTTAAAAGCTTGGAGAATGAAAATATATATTTTGAAGTATATTTAAAGACCACTGTAAATAAAGATTGAATTCCAAATATGAATTTATGAAGTGCATAATTAATCAATTTCAAATAAATTCTTAAGCTCATGATTTGGAATTGAAATGATTTTCAAGATGAATATGAGATGAATTTAGAGGAGATTAAATAATTCATAAATGGATTTGAATGGGAATAAATCCATATTGGATTCAAAGTCTTTTTGCATGAACAAAGCTTCTCTTCGGATATTCAAAGTGTTAAATTCATGAACAAGTAATCAATGTGAATAATACACTTGAATAATGCATTTGATGTCAAAGGAAATAAGGATCTCAATTGAATATCAAAGGACAAATGATTTGTGGTAAATTTGAATGTTCAATTTCAAATTAAAACGTGTAAGTAATTTGATAGTTTTCTTATAAGCATAAATTCAATTAGGCAACTCATGAGCAATCATGAATGTGGCCTTTAAAAGATCATTTGGATCTTGTATTTGAAATCAAATTGGAGAAATATAAATAAGACTCACAACAAACTATTTTATTGAATGCATATATTGTAGTGTCTCGATTCAAATGAATTGAAGAAGGCTTCAATTAAATTTAAAGTTGTAGCATATGGGATCTACAATATGTATGAATGTCTACTTTCAAGTAAGAGTAGAACCCAAATGCAACCTTCGCAACACCTAGTCACAAGATTGTGCATATAATGATGGATCGAGCCACTCACACCTCACTTCCGTTCTTAACTTTTGACTCGCTTCTCAGCTTTTAAGGCCCGATTATGCATCGTACATGCGAGCGAGGCGTTAATTAAGGAATTAAACTCCGCACATATTATGAGTATGATTAAAACTCAAATTTAATACCTTAAAATTATGCAAAATCTCAAAATACCATATGTGTCGACACTATCTTTGATTTAGATTTAAGTGTCGAGGATCTTTGCGGGTTGCTTCGGTTTGGTCTTAGGACCAAAGGGTTAACAAAATCTAAAATCCAATTATTATAAAATTCTAACTTATTAAAATATCTAGAAGCTAATTTTGTCATATACGTAGATCGATCTCTGTTGAGTAAGCAGAGGAGAATCTAAAGTTCTCAAATATATTCAATTCAATCAATTAACTACCCCGATGATGGCTGTGTTGAATGAAGATTTCAACCGGAGGGATACTTCCATCAAAATGTGATTCTAATTTTAAATCAAATTAAGTATCAATCTAAAAATGCTTAAATAAAATTCAATCTCTAAAAACTTAAAAGCTAAAACCCAATCCACCTTCCGCAATAGTTTGTTAAAGGTGACAAATAGCTCACGAAGGAGCCAATGTCAAATCAAGTGTTCTATTATGTTCACTCTCAATCAATCTTATGCCAGTAAGGCGTGGTGGTATATATTTGTGGCTAGTAAGCTTCACATATGATCGATTCGTGAGTCCCGATTGGTTGTCGCCAAATAAAACAATTATATTACAATCATGATTGTAACCCGTATGCTCCCCAATGACTCTGTCTTTTGAGTTGTCAATCATAGAATCTGATAGGCAAAAAACTTAAAAAAGGTAGACTTATGCGTCTCCTTGACAAACACCACCCAAGTCTACAAGGATTTCTTGGGCGTAACCCATGTATTCTGATAAAGATCCTTGTCGTTGGGTCGACTACCTCCTCGACTAAGTAGGTAGGCCATGACGACGGGATATGGAACCATGGGATCTAGATGGGCACATCACCATTCCTCCAACCATCGTTTTAAGCTAATAATAATGAATTTCATAAATTCCATGTTTTAAAACTCCACATCTTCTTATGCTATTAAGCGATCTAACGTAGTCGAAAATTCTCTCTCGAGAGAGGGTAGTGCTTATGCTTGCTATAGAAAACATGTCTAAAATCCTCACCAAATAAGAATGAAATCTCGGTAGTGTCTTATCTATTATTCCATGTCTTGAAAATTACACCCACATTCAAATCATACTCATTCATTTCGAGAGTCGTTCAAATTTTGAGCCCAATAATTATTCATATAAACTTAAAGTCATCTATTAAGTACATCTTGTATCCCTCATATTACATAAATATTATAAATCAAAAGCCATAGATATGGGAAAACATTTACGGATACCTCGTGCCATTTTAGTTCTTTAACGTGGAAGATAGATAAGTGCCCAGGCGAGAATCTTTGCAACGACATCATGCATGAGAGCAAATACACAGCTTTAGCAATATTATTAAGGAATAATCAAAGGAAAAAAAATTAATATCATGTGCAAAAAAAAGTTCAATACTATAATTAAAGAAAAAAACATGGACTTGATGTTGTAAAATAAACTAATATCAAAAGTTGATGATATGCAAGCTTAAAAATTGATGATGTGTAAACTAATAAGTTCATCTAAACAAATATCAAAACCTAACAACTAGATGATGTGTAAGCTCAAAACTTGTTGGAAGAGTGCAACAAAAATGCAATCATAAAAATGGCAGTAGCATCTTGGGACAAATGAAATAAATTTTTATAAATTATTCCAAGTGTTACCCTAAGACACCTATGGAAGGATAAGGGTCCTCTCCAACTACCACTGTAATTGCAGCACAATTGATTAATCCCAATCATCCATTTGAATTTGGTGGCTGGGATTAATATCCACTATTTTTTTCCAAAGACATTTCAATTATAATGAATTCAAACCCAACTGCTAAACAAAAAGATGAATTATCACCTAAAAACAAGAAGTAGTTTGAAATTTTATCTTCATGACAATTGTAGCTCTATGATTAAAAAAGAATAAAGAGTATGAGCACCATCAAAAGTGCAGGCTGACATAATACTTTGTTGGGAGAAGAGTAGCATTTAGTATCAACAAAACGCAAAATGAAAGATGAAAATATAGAGCAGGGAGATCAACTAAAGAACTAAATACTTTAAAAATAACCAACCTCCCAGAAAGTATATCGCCTTGTCCACCACAGCGCCTAGGGGATCCCAAAATGCTCACCTCGTTAACTTTTTAGCAATACAAAACATCCAGTAGAAAGTTAATCTCACTAATAACAATTAATAATTGAAATATGTACCACATGAATAAAAATAAGTGCATTTACATAAGAAGATTAATTGAAAACAATTACCAGTTAAACCATTACAAATAAGATCTGTTTTTCCTTTTCTTAAAATGGTTACTCCACCAATGCTGACAAAAGGAAATCGTGATAAGATTGATTTTTCTATTTTAGTGCATAAGAAATTGGGGATGCAGAAAATTCACCTTCTAGCAAGGGATGCCAATTGCTCAGAAGCATTTTGATCATTTACTTCAGATTGAAGAACCTTTTCAAGTAGGTGCTTGTACTCATTGACATTTGGTGTTAAGATAGCCAAAGAATTTCCCTTAACCAGATCAAGGTTGTTCGTTACTAGAAAAAGGCCACCTGTGAAACATGCACAAGTTATAAAGTTACTTTTTTTGGAGTATCAAAGTTGACCTTAAAATCAAAATATATTGTCAGCAATGATTATAGTAGACAATGAATGGCAGAGAATGTTCTAATAAGAGACATACCCCATCAATAACAGTGGGAATTTTGGCGTCTGAAGCTGAGATTCAACCAGTTCTGGCCTACAATCCCTTAGGTTAGTAAGCTAACTCATATGCAAATATTTATGTTTTCCTAGAGTTATTATTGTGGCATGATGCTTGGTCACACGAGGAAGGCTGATAACAACCTCGTAGGGCTGTGAATTTGACTCAAACTTCCCTCAAAAAATGGATCAATTGAACCAATCTTGAATTGGATGAGCTAGCTTAAGATCGGATCAAAAAGTAAAAGTTTGCTTGGGTGTGTATGCATATGCATGCATGTTGTCCATGTTGGGCTCAAATTGATCTCGAATCAAGGTAATGAGCCACATTTGGCTTAGATTAAACCGGATTTGAATCAATCCAATCTATAACTAGCTCAGCTTGAGATCAGCTTGAATGACTTTAAGTTAATTTTTACTTAGGAGGGTCGGCTAGAGAAAATCGTTAATAGCCCTGCAACGTAGTGCTTGGTGGAGCAAGCAATTGGACTATTGGAGTATTTTATTTTATTTTTTATGTAGAAGTACCAAATATCCTTCTTTAACAAGTAGGCTTATTGACATGGGAGAATAAGGTCACCTTTGGGTGTTCTTGTAGAGAAAAAAAAGAGCATCTCTTTCATAATCTAGGATTTTGCATAGCATACAATAGCATAGATGATCACATACATGTCTGCTAAAGCTGCCAATTCTGTTCAAAACTCAAAAACTTGCTATTCACTCAAATTTTAAATAAAAATCTATTTACTTTGGCTTGAGAATGACTTGTTTCCTCGCATGATTTTATTAAGTGAATTTGATATTCTTTGAAAACTAAAAGACTTAGCTCCAAAAACTCCAAAATTGACATAGAATTGATCATTTTCGACTCAATGTGAACTTGGCTGAAGTTAAAATAAAAATGTTCAATTTTGGCTTTAAGATTATCCTGCTTAAACTCGACTTGATACCATTCTCTATTGTTTAGGTTCATGAAAGAGAGGCTCATACAATGTTATAGTTTATTCCATACTTGTTTGCAGACATAAAAGCATAACTATACAACAAGAAACATGTTAGACTATTCTTAAAAGTAATTGCATGACCAAAAGCATGCAAGGGAAAACAGGAAACATAAGCTCGTTAGCTTGTAATTCTTAGACGAGATAATTACCAACACCACTTACATTCTCATTTCACATAGCCTTATAGCATCATCAAAAGAAATGATATCTTGTAGAACATCTCATGGACTAAATTACAGATTAGTTACAAGATTGTAAGAAGCAAACACTCCAAAATCCCATAAATATAAAGAACAAGCAGAAAAGAGAACCAGCCTTGATATGAATACTTAAAATAAAGGAGCTGCACTATCACCCAAAAATAAAAGGAAGCAGACTTGGTACTCATATGCATAAAGTAGCACATAATTATTGGTAAAATTAAATGACTTAATATATCTTCTTGAGGAATCTTTGAAACACATGAACACACCAGGAGAAATGGATCCCTTCAAGACCAGGACCAACAACAATGCAATCAAACCTTTCCATCCACTTCTTAACTTCACCAAGCACCTTAGCAGAAACCACTGCTATCTCTTCGTCCCTAAAAGCATGGACATCATCAGAAAGAATAAAGGCTTAAGCTCAACAAATAAAGCAAAAAAGGTACCTCACACTGTATGATTCTTCAAGAACAGGATGAACAATCAACTCAGGGCTATAACGTTTTATAACTGCCGCAGCATCTCTAGATCAGAAAACATGTGACAAATCTGCACCCTGCATGACTCCATCATTTTAAACTTTGCAGCAATTTTAATTGAGAACTGTAAGAGAAAGAGATAGCTGACAATTTTGAGGGCTGATATGGCAGCAAAATAAGGAGCTCCTGTATATTCACGACCACCAATCACTGCTACCTTTCCTGAACCACCAAATAAGCCTATACTGAGCCACTTAAAGAATGGCTTTGAGCTGACGATGAGCTGTCCTTAACCCACTTAAGGTTATCAAACCGATTTTGGGTGAAACACTCCTTGTTGGTTCTTGTTGGTGCTGCTACAGTGTAAGTGTTGCACTCAAGACTTCTCTTTCTTCGTTGTTCCCATTGCTTCCAGATGAAGAAGCTTTAGCATCATGCCTCCCCGGGGCGAATGGTTCAACTGGGTGGATTGCATTATTCTGAGGGACAAAAGAGACCATCTGCCCAATAACAACCCTCTTCATGATTGGTGTCTCCAAGGGGCCGAGCCTCTCAAAGACTGATTGTTTCTTTTGAAGTGACCCTACGGCGGTATGGGTCACAATCTCGGACCTTTTCAGATTTTATGACATGCGGGAGACGAGTTTATACTTGACAAGTTGAGGCTAACAACTTGCTCATTCAATAGAGAAATCAACGCAAAGCGGATGGTAGCCGGTGTCCAAGATTGATGATGGCGTTAGCCGGATGTTGGCATACGAGAAATGATGTATTTGTGTAATGTAATAATCCCTGAGTTTAAAGGTAAAATTAACAATTAAAATAAGCACTATCACCTTACTTCCAAAATATAAGTATGATAAGAAAATATACTAAACACATTAAAAAAAATCTCAAATGACTTAAGACTTTATTTAGAAAACTTTGAAGTTGTCAAGTTTAACTTATCATTTCTCATTTCATTTTCATTTCATTTTTTTATACTCCACAATTATAACTTAGATTTGACTAGCCAAAGATGGAAAAGAAATCTTTCCCAGTAGTCAAAAATCATGGGATCCAGAAAATTAGCCACCGACCTCTTTTGGAAAACAAAAGGAAAAGAGTTGTTTAAGTGTCGGTGATAATTTCAGAAGGCAGATGAATAGTAGATAAGACACTACCCAGAGATTTCGTTCTCATTTGGTGATAACTTTTATATCGATTCGGGTTTCCATAGGCGTAAACCCCATAGTTAATTACCCCTCCCTTGAGAGAGCACTTTCGATTAAGGCTAGTCAATGAATCGTTAAAGCAGTATATAATTGCGTGAGTGGAGTTTAGAACTTATGAAATTTATTATTTTAATTTAAACTTTTGTGGGGGAGCGATGACGCCCGATCTAGATCCCATGGTTCGTCATCCGGCAGTGATCCCACTTAGTCAAAGGAGGTAGTCGATGACGGCAGAAGGATCCTTGTCGCGACACATGGGTTACGTCGTCAGGTGTCCTTGTAGACACAGGGTGGAGTTTGTCTAAGGGGACAAATATAAGTCAACCGCATAATGGGCTTTTTGCCAAATGCATTCTACATTTCACTCAAAAAGCGTTGGAACATACTGAGTGGCCAAATAATTTAGTGGTGTCATATCGCGAACCAGTCGAGGGCTCAGTAAAATTTTATGTGGTGTCATATCGTACCGCGGACAGGAGGACACGCCGCGTCACTTACGCTTTTATGTGACTTTGCACAATATTGAGCGAGGTCATGGCGTTGTTATGGCTAGTAAGAACTTATTAAGAATAAATTCAAATAAATGCAAAATGAACATTAAACAAGTTAAACGAGTAATCGAATAAGTTCCCAGAACATGTAAGAAAACGATCTAGAATTGAAGGATATAAATGTATAAAAGGACGAGTAAAGATATAAGAAGGAAAGAACAATAGAATCTCCAACGAGAAAAGAACAATAGATTCTATTGTTATTTCTTTCTTATATCCTTTACTCGTCCTTTTATATATTTATATCCTTCAATTCTAGATCATTTTCTTTACATATTAACAAATTTAATGTTAATATCTACTTCTATAACGTTATACCAAAACAATCTTATCTTAACGTCGAATTATATATTTAATTTGACATTGGCTCTTTGTGAGCAAAATTTTTCTTAATTTGTCAGACAAACGATTGGAGGGTGGATTGATTTTTTTTAAGTTTTAATTTAAATAATTCATTTCATTTTTATTTATATTTTTTATTTTCTTTGAATTTTGATCATTTTATAATTGATTTTAGATTTGAATATATGATCATTTATCATTGAAATTTTAATTATAATTACCTTCTCATCGTAATAATATCGATTGATGACCATATTTGTCGTTTTCTAGAGGATGTCTTCATTATCTCAAGAAGTATAATCCTTCAAAACCTTGTCCTCGTTTGAACATATGTAAGATCGGTTTGAGACTTTTCTTCGAGAATTTGAATTTTAGAACTATGTCGTTGATTCATATCTTGTATTATATGACGATTAGCTTCGGATATTATTAATTTGAAATTCTTATAATATCAAATTTTTAAGTTTTGTTAACCCGGACCCGGTCCGAAGACCAAATGTATAGCATCTGTTCTTTTGTATTTGACATGATGATTACTTCAACATACATACAAGTATCTGTTCTTTTAAAAATTTGTATGGACATGTAAATGTCAAGTTGAAATGTAGGTGTCAATTTGCAAGTTTAGTTCTTGATATGACATTTTAGGTTTTGTTAACGACGGTCAAAACCAAACCGGGATGTGTAGCATATGTCCTTTTGCATTTGACTTAGTAATTACTTCAACATGCATGTAAGTATCTATTCTTTTGAAAATTTTGCATGGACATTAAGATATCTAAGTTGAAGTTTATATGTCAAATTTTAATTTTTGAGTTTTGTTAACTTGATCCGTCAAGACCAAGAGATGTATAACATATTCTTTGTTTATTTATCTTGCATTTGGATCACATGTCTTTCTAGATATTTGATTTATTGGATACTTCATTTGGGCCAAAATGAAGTGAGGAATCTAAAACATAATTATTTGATTAGAACATGATATGCACTTCATTTGGGCCAAAAATTCCCTTTTGCTAATGAGGAAAAATGAAATAAATTATTTGGGAGACCCATTTGATCAATCATGAAGGATCGATCCCTCTGTTTGCTCGACTAGGGTTCGGTGCTTCGAACCGAGAGACGAGAAAAGCTAGCAGGGAGTTTGGCCAAGTGACAAGAGGAGGCAGACGATAGAGGACTTTCGTTCGGCCGAAATTTTGTTTGTCCACCACTCCAAGAAAGGCGTGTAGGGTTAGCATAGCATAGCAATAAGTTTCCATATTAGAGAAACATGAGTAGGTACTTATCGTAATAAATTTAAAGCTTGCATTTATATAATAAAAAAAAGGAAAGTTGCTTGCATGTATATTTAATTAAGAGCATAATAATAAAAATTTACAACAGCCTCTCGGCTCTCCCCCCACATGTGGGGTTGCCATGAGATGCACCATGCCAAGAAAGGCATGTATGGGTGGATGTGAGACACCTAGAAATTTTGATAGCATAGCATTTCCCTATTAACAAGATATTAGAATAATAGAAACAGACAAATATGCAAGAATGAAACCCATAGGGAATAACAAGTAGTATAGTCAATTCATTTTCTTTTCTAATTTCAGATTTCACTTTTCAGATTTCATTCTAGTCATATAAAAAAACAAATGAAATTCATAAGAGATAGTATGTAGTATGACAAAAGTCCCTTTGATTAGAATGATTTCAGCAATTCCCTCTTTGATAGAAACAAATTTCAGCAATTCCCCAATTTGTAAACATGATTTAACAATTCAAGAGCAAGAAAAAGGCATAAAACAATATGTCTTGCATGATTTCAGCCTCCAAATACTCATGGACAGCAAACATAGAATTATTTTAATGCAATATAGAGACTTGACAATTGCTTGTAAGTAAATTATGAACAAGCACTAGTCAAGATGCAACTTTAATGGCTGAATAAAATGAAAACTTTAAACTTGCACAAAGCCACATTTCGATTGTACTTCAAAGGCTAATTAACTTAGTGATAGCAAAAGAAAAGAAAACAAGCACAAAGTCAATCAACTCTTCTCTCATCCTCTTCCTTTAACATGATGATTATATGAAGTTTACTCCACATAGATTAAACAATCACACTATGTTTAATGAGTCCAGAAATCTGAAATCTCCCCTTTTGGAGCTATATTATGAGAACAAGAGCAATAGAATACTTAGCTTGTCCATTAGGGCGCAATAGTAAGATTCAAGAAACCCACATAACAAAATATAACTTGATTGAACAAACAACATTTGATGGAAGAGTGATGAAGGATCGATCCTCTGACCATAGTACAGAGAGAAACTAGAAAACAAGAAGACAGAAGAGGAGAAGACTCGAGCTCGAGAAGACAGCAAGAGCAAGAGAGGAAGAAAGACCGATCAAGAGCTTGAGCAAGAAGGAGCTCAGCTGAGGAATCGTGGAAAGAACAGAGAAAAGTCAAGCTTAAGAACAAAAAAAGAGAGGAAAGTGAATGAAAGAATCACAGAAAATACAAATAATAGAAAACTTAAACAACAATGGAGAGTTATAAGGATTAAGGGTTTAGTTGTTAAGACTAGAAGATAATTACCAATCATATAAATTTTAATGAATCTTCTCAAGAGGAGAGAAAGTGTCGCTCAGTGGAGAGGACACGAGAGAAAGGAAAGGAGGAATCGCGGGAATGAGCTCCTCAAGAAGGAGAAAAGAACAAAGCTTGTAACATAAATCAATCATCTTAATTTCATCAGAAACCAGGGCAAGTCCAACCATAAAACACAATGGAAGGAAAGAATCGATTTAGAAAAACTCACATAACAAATATAACTTAGATTGGCAGACAATGAGGGTTTTGGTTGGAAGAGTGATTAGGAAGGATCGATTGTTTATCGGATTAGCTTAGCAAAGACTAAAGAGAACGATTTAATAAGGAGAATCATAGACGATAAATTCGTCGCTTCTATCTTTTCAAGACAGAGTCGCCGAGCGAAGAAGGAGACTTTCGTCAAAAGAGCAAGTCGTGAAGAGGGAGGTCGTCAAATCGAACGAGAGGAGCCGATCGAGTCACTTTTGCGAGGAAAAGAGGAGAGTCGAATGAAGAATCGAATAGCGTCATAGGATGAGCGGATCTTTAATTAACGATGCCAGTTAAAATTAAGGGTTTACATTAATTAGCTTAGTAATTAAGATAATTACCTTTAATCATATAAATTTAATGAATTTTCAAGAGGAGAAATTTTCATAAACAAAGGAAAGCACAAATAATTTCAACGAAGGAGAAAACAACGAAGCTTTGATAAATCAATCATCTTAATTTCATGCTATTGTCGAAAACAGTCCAACCATAAAACCAAATGGAAGAGGAAACAATATTTCAGACATAACAAAATATAATTAGATTACAAAATTTATTTTAAGAGTATTAAAATCGATTATTTTTATATTATTTAAAAGAGACTAGAAAGGAAATATTAATTTATAAAAGAAAATATTTCGTTATTTATTTTAAGACAATAAAGAGAGGAGATAAAAAAAAGAATTTATATTAGAAATTATTAAAAACAAAACAAAGAGGACATTAAAATATAAAATAAAAAGAAAAATAATAAGAACTTTAATTATAATAAAAATTTATTAAATAAATTATAAATTATTTAAATTAATTATTATATTAAGATATATTTATTTATTTAATGAATCTTTAATAACAAATCATAATAATATTATATCAATATTTAATTTAATTATAAATAATTCTTTTATAAATTATTATAATATCAAATATATATTTAAATTATTTTATTTTATTTTATATTTTTATTTATATACATCAATTTAAATATTATTTTTTATAATAATATTTCATTAAAAAATTGATTTTAATTAATTACATTAATTAATATTTCTATTTAATTAATTTTGATACTTTACTATTATGAAATTTATTTTCAAATATAATATTTTACATTTATTAATTTATTTATTTAATTTATATATAATTGTATACAATAATATTTTAAAATCTTATCAATCTATATATAATTATTTAAAAAAATAATATTATTGACATCTTCATATGATTTCAAGATTTATACATATATATTATATATATATATATATATATATATTAAAGTTAAAAATTTTTACATTAGTATAATAATTCTTTATATACAATATCAATCTCAAACATCAATAATTGAGACTATTTTATTATAATTTATATGATTTATGACATGATTTTATTATTTAAAATTTTGTATTTTAAATGGTTATTGAAACAAAAGATAATATCAACTAAAAATAATGAACTTTTAAGCTATAATTACTTATAATAATATTTATGATACATCATTAAAATTTATTTAAAAAAAAGAATTCTCCCTACTTTACATATATCACTTTTTTTATATTTATAAATTACCTAAAATTTTATGTTCATTTGCATAATAATTTAAACTTTACATAATATCAAAACAACCACAAACATTAGATTACCTAAAGTGATACACATTTTCATACATATCACAAAATTTATGTATTTACATACAATAAAATTTTATATGTATTAATATAATAAGATTTACATATAAATCTTATATATTTACATATAACAAATTAGATATTTACATATATAATATTTTTTTCATGCTTTAAAATGCTTTTAAAATGAGTGATGATGATATTTGATGTGATATTAAAGATTATGTTATATATATAAAATTAAACTTTAAGTATTAGATATATAAATACATAAATATAAATCCCCATGATATCAATAATAGCACTATTATTAACTTGTCTAAGGTGTTATTTGGTTGAAGTAATTTGGTTGAATGAGTTTTAAAATAGTGTAAATCAAATACATCATATTTTGAATGTATTTGATTAATTATAAAATTTTTTTGTAGTTGAATATAAAGTAATAAAAGTTCAAGGAAATATATGTCAGAATTGATCTGAGTTGGACAAATTTATAATACATTAAAAATAATCATTTGTTCTACTTTCCTCACAGTTTTACAAAACAAATACATAAATTTCTAAAATTTCATTATTTAGAATACTATACATTTAAAATCTTCCTAACCAAATAGCCCCTAAAGTGAAATGCATGTGAATTATGTAATTTAGACATTAAATTATATATATATATATATATATATATATATGCTATTTGCTCCAACCTTCCTTCTTCATCTTCAAATGCTTTGGAGGCAGCCGTCACCTTCTCTGCTCTCTTCTTCTCATTCTATTCTCTGAGACACAGCTCTACTGTTGAAACCCAACCCTAAAACTAACATCCCTTCGTAACAGGATCCCCAAATCTACGAGGTCCAACAAAATCCTCACCGGCGGCGATCGATTGTCCTCTCCGCCAATTCGCCGTCTGCTCCATGAATAGCTTCCTCTTCTCTCCCCTTGGAACCCTGATCTTCCTTTCGACCTCGATTTCCTGCTGCAGAACTTCAAGAACAAGCTCACATCCGATCTCGTGCTTAATTCTCAGGAACTACAAGCAGAGATCCCGAGCCCTAGAGTTTTTCGTGGGCCGGGTTTCAGCTGTTTCGTTTCGACGATGCGGTGGTGGAGTATATGGCCGACTTCCTCGGCCGCAGGAAACTCTTCGACGACCTCAGTGCCTTCTGAAGACGGCGGCGTCACGGAAAGGACGGGTTTCGGCGATCGGTCACCAATCAGTAAGATTCCTCGGCAGGAACGGGATTATGGAGGCGCTGGCTCTGTTTGAAAGCATGGAATCTGAGCTCTTCTGCAGCCCGGATAATCTTGTATTCAACAACATGCTCTATGTTCTCTGCAGGAAAGATCCCCATGGAAACTCCATTGATGCCGCACTCTAATCTTTCGAAGAATCGGTAAGCCTGATGAATTCACATACAGTAACATCCTCATCGGCCTGTCGAGGTTTGGCAGATTTGAGAATGCTATACAGCTTTTCCATGAAATGAGTAGAGCTCGCTTGATTCCTACTAGAACTGCAGCTAACATTCTTATCAGGCAACTGTGTGAATCTGGCGGGCAAAAGAAATTCATTGATAAGGTTAAAGTTACGAGTTTTCACAAACCATTCGAAATATTGGTTCCCTGTGTTAGAGCCAAGAGTTGCATAGAGACATCAGTAGAGATCTTCTGGGCGATTTTGAACATGGACTTGGTTCCTAGTGGGCATGTGATAAAAGCTCTGATCACAGAGTTATGCAGTTGCAGAAGCTTGAAGAAGCTATTGAAATTTGAAAATGGTTGGCAACAGGAAGCTGAACTGTGGCGATGAGAATTACACTATAGTCATACAAGAACTTTGCAAGGTTTACAGATCAAACGAAGCTTGTAATTTGTTAGAGAAGATGCTGTCTGAAGGGTTTAATCCAAAAGTTGCTGGCTACAACTCAGTAATTCAAATGCTCTGCAAGCAGAGAAATGTGGAGGAAGCAAAGAAATACTTGATAACATGAAGAAGAAGAAGAAGATGAAGTGTGAACCAGATTGTGCAACATACACTCTGCTAATTCATGCGTACAGCGAAGTTCAGAACTGGGAGGCTGCTTACGAAACTGATGGAAATGATGGATACGGGATGGAATCCTCATTTTGATTCGTATAGGTTGGTGGATGGTTTTAAGGAGAATGGAAGGCATGATATGTTGCTGGAGATGGCGAGGAAGAAGGAGGTTCAGGTCTTATATTCCCATTGTAAGGCTGGGAGAGTTGATGCTGCTTATGAAGAATTGAATGGGATGATTGTTAAAGGGTTCTATCCGCCAATTTTTGTGAAAGATGCATTTGAGCTAGCGTTCAGGAAGGCTGGGAGGTGGAGGATGGCTTCTCAAATCCTCAGTGAAATCGATCAATTTCAATTCAAAAAAATGGATAATCTTGATGAGGAGGAAGACATGAGCCCATTCAATAATGCGGAGATCAAATTCAAGATTTTGACAATAACTTTTAAGATCCTATCTAATGAATTCTGGATCTCCTAGTGCCAAGAAGTGTCAATCAAGTTGGAAGCAATGGCACAAGTAGATCTACTTATATTTGAAGTGGGAGGGAGGAATTAAGCCTCTTGAATTTTATAATTTTTCTTATAAGAGATGAACAAATTAATCATTTGTGCACTTAAAAACTTTTTCTTGTAAGAGATAAGAAGAGAAGTTAGTTCCACCCTGGTTGATCAACATCATGATTGACTTCACACTTTGCAATTGAAGAGGAGATCAAAGCTCATAAAGATTTACTTTGGACTATTTATAAAGCCTTTTCAATGTTCAAAGAGTTGCCAATAATAAGTGAGAGTATGAAGCTACTTGTTGATTTTTTTATTTGCACTTGGAACTTAACACTAAATCTTTCTTTCTTTTAGTCTCCCAACTAATGCCCAACCAAATCAATAGATGATACAGTTTGAGATTCAACTATATTGAAATATTTTCAAAGTCAAAATGAATTTACGTCAAGACTTATGTATACATATATATATATATATATATATATATATATATATATATATATATATATATATATATATATATATATATATATATATATATATATATATATATATATATATATATATATTCATAAAAAGAAAATAATAATAATAATTTTGATGTGATATTGAAGATTTGAATGTTATGGATGAAAATATCAAAGTTTAGACATTTAGATATGCAAATAAATATATAAGAATAATGTGATATGAATGTAAATATCCCTTTTTCTAAATATAAATTGCCATCACATAGAAAGTAGCTTAATACTTATTTATTATAAAATTTATAGTTTTGACAATAAACACATCTCCCAGATCAACACAATTTATGCAGAATGAAAACTATAAATCATGAAACTCACCGCACTACATGTCTTCTGGAGAGAGAAAGATTAATATATAATGTTTTGTGGGGAAACAAGAAATACATTTCTCTTATCTAATAAATAGGAAGATTTAGATTTACATATATACCACATAATTCTAACACTTAAGTTTGATATATATATAACACCTTTTCTATATATAAAAAGGTGTATTTTACTTAAAAAAAAGTTAATGATAGTAATATTTTTATGTGATATTAAAAATTTAAGTGTTAAATATATAAGTATATAATAATTATGTGGATTGCATGTAAAGTCCCTATAACAATATTCTTAAGATGGTAAGAGCAAAACCTCAATTTTCATGGGAGATGTGGTGCATATCATAACAACATTGCCTTGCCTATCAATAAGAAACTTGGTGAAGTACCACTTGATGCTATCTCCAAAGAACCCACCTTTCTTGGACTTCAAAAACTTGTACAATGGCGCAACATTCTTTCCATTGACTTCAACCTAGTAAAACAATGTAGGTGTAGAGACTTGTTAATTCATGCAGAAAGTAGAAAAATTAGATCGATGAGAATAAAATATTGCTAAGGGCATTCAACCTATTCTCCACAAAACATTTTGAATAATTTTATTCATGTTATATATTCTTCATCTTAATCCTACGACATTAATGCTATATACCGATATGATAGGTGCATCTCGACTCATAATCATACATGTCGAAACCATCTAAGTTTATTTTCATTTATCTTATCTTCAATAGATGTTGCCCCATCAATTTATCTAATTTACTTATTCCTTAATTTATCATTCATACTTTTGCCATATATTTTCTTAATAGTTTCATTTTTTGCATGCTCAACTTAGTTGTCAATAGCTTTTTTAATTCCCAACACTTAGATGTTGACCTCTTCATATGTATCATAAATCAAACAAACCCACAAGTTTAATTTGACGAACTTGAGGTGACAGCATAAATTAGGCTCAAAATGCACTCGATATCACCGAAAATGGTAGAACGACATCGTCGACGACGACTTCGCCATCGCATTCAAAACATCGAAATTGGTCAAGATATAAATATTGTATAATCTAATAATCAACCTATCAAGCGATCAAGCTATTAATGTGTCGACGCGCATAGGAACGACCTTCATCCATAAAATTGATCGCGTCGTTAGCTTCGAAACATCGAAATCTATAAAATGAGACTGTTTGCACTCAATTCGGACGAGTGCAATGCGGTCGACAATCAAAATGATAGTGTGTAAATTGTCGGGGCGTCGAAAATCAACCCAAATGACTTCCGATCGACTTCACCATTCCATTGACATCAAAACCTCATGATATAAATATTGCACAACTTGATGTGATCAAGCGCCGAGTTGTTAACGTGCTTACGCATATCGAATCGAGGGAGGCACCAAAACGAACGCTCGCCTTGATCACGCGTCGTTAGCCTCAAATGCTGAAATATATCAAACTGCTCAATTGGACGAGTTTGCACGAATGTCGAGTTATCGGCGGCGACACGCATTTTGAGAATTGAAATTGATTTGGCGACAACCAAACCTCCGTTGTGAACGGATGCCGCAATGCGTTACATCATAATAACCTATATATATATATATATATATATTAATTATCTAATCATGTCGGCGTAAAATTCAATTTAAAGTCGATTAATCAATTTAAAAACCTTAACCTAAATCCCTAAAATCCACTCTAATAAACGCTTTGGCGACTAATTCACGCGGTGGCCTCCTCCCCGCGACCCTCTACTCTTGCTCACTCGGTCGCACAAAGGAAGTCCTCTCCGCCGTCCGATCCGAATGGCGTCCCTCTCCCCTTCGCTCTTCTCCATCCGCAGCGGTTCAAACTACTACTCAAGGAAGCTAAGCAGAGTTGGACGATCTAAAGTTCTCAAATATATTGATTCAATCAATTAACTACCGATGATGGTTGTGTTGAATGGTGATTTCAACCAGGAGGATACTTTCCATCAAAATGTAATTCTATTTTCAAATCAAATTAACTCAAATTAAATATTAATCTAAAAATATTTAAATGAAACTAAATCATTAAAAGCTTAAAGCAAAACTCAATCTATCCACCTCCCGTAATTGTTTGTCGGATGTGACAAATTAAGAAAACTCTACCTCACAAAAGAACCAATGTCAAATTAAGTTTTTTAGCTATGTTTCTATATCTCACAAGAAAGATGGCGTATCTGGTGCGTGACTTAGCTGATCTTCATGATGAAGCAATTACAACCAGTCCTCGACGGGTGGTTTGGCCAAGACTCCATTATATTACGATCGATGGTAGCTATGCTCCCAATGGCTCTTTGAGTTGTGAATCATAAGATATCCATGATAGGACAAACAACCCTCTGTCAGCTAAGGTAGACTTGTCTGTCTCCTTAGACAAACACCACCCCAAGTCTACAATGATTTCTTGGACGACGTAACTCATGTGTTGTTGATAAGGATCATTCGGTCAAGTTGATTATCTCCTTTGACTAGGACCAGGAATGCGGCTGATGGCCATGGGATAGATCGAGCATGTCATTATTCCCCCAACCATCTGGTTTAAGCTGAAATGATGAATTTCATAATCTTAAATTCTAAAACTCCACATGTTGCTACTATACGCTATGCATTTAGCGATTTAACGATTAGCTTTAATCGAAAGTTCTCTCATGCATTAAGAATTAACTATAGGCTTGCTTTGTAAAACTAGATATAAAGTCCTCACCAAATGAGGACAAAATCTCTTTCCATCTATCTTCTGAAAATTACACCGACACTTCAAATCACTCTCTTCAATTCAAAATATTTGTCGAGAGGTTTGGCAATTTTGAGCTGATTTCTGGCGACTTATTTGGGACAGTTTCTCTTTCCATCTTTAGCTAGTCGAATTTAAGCTACAGTAATAGTGGAGTATGATAAAAATTAAAATGTAAAATCAATTATCAATGAAACTAAATCTAAGCTAATTATGTCATTATGACTAATCTGCTTGTTCTGTATATCGATGGATCTTCAGAACACTGTTTATCATGCAGCTAAGTAGCAGAGCCAATATCCGTCACCTCAATCGGGATGTTGGAGCTACTATTCAATTTGATAGAGTAGACTTTCCAGCCATCACCGCAAATAACTCTCCACCTAAAGCATCTATATATTGTATACACAAACCTGTACATGGGAGGAGAACGATTGGAATGACCACTACTGCTACTGAGATTCCTTGAAAGAGAGCCTTTCTATTCGAAGGGTTGTATCATTCTAAGGTGTCGGTCATGAAAAGAACCGTCATTGGGCAGAAAGTTCAAATAATACTTGTGAATGCGACAGGCTAAATTGGAATCAATTAAATATTAATCCAAAATCCAATAAGATAGATCAATTTACAACTAGATCAATTTACAACGCTTTGGCACCCGATTCACAACACTTTATACTTAATAAAATCGTTAATTAAGGCATTCTCAAATACACCATGGACCCACTATCTTGTTAAAATTCAAGTGTCCAGGATGTGCGTGGGTTGCTTCTCGATTTAATCTTGATCCGTTAACAAAACCTAAAAATCTATTATAAGAATTTCAATTTATTGAAATATCTGAGAAACTAATTCTATCAGGTGATAGTAGATCTGATCCTCTGTTAGGAGCTAAAAAGAGTTGACAAGATCTAAAGCTCGTAAATACATTCCAAACAATGATGAATGAGGAAGAAGAGTGTAGAGATGATGACTTGATGGGTTGGAAGGTACAGAAGAAAATAAGAAGTCATATAATGGCGACGAAGGCAATGAAGTGGAGGAAAATTGTATGATAACATTCATTCAATTGTGATGAGAATTGATATGTTACTTATTTGTTTATTTTATTTAGGCTTCGTTGCAAGAATAATGTAAAAGTGCCTTAGGATATAAGAATAAATTACCTTGATGACCCAATTGACCCTCGGTTTCCTTACGGCCGGGGAGAAAGTCCTTGACGGATGGATATCGGCGTTGAAATGCGGAGGTAATTTAGGAAAAAGTCATAGACGCGAAGGAAGCATCCCGCTCAAAATGAATTATGTCGAGCTTTGCAATGTAATTTTATGGATCTTGAGCTTATCTCACTAATTTATTCATTCAAGCTCAATTGAAACTCGATTAAGATATGCTTCTCTCTATCGTACTAAAAGAACTTGCAGGTTTTTCAGTAGCCTATTGGCGTGCAGGCTTGTGCAGGTAAGTTATCATCCTCTCTCCTTTCGTGGTGTCATCCTATTTGCACTCACCTTGGCTTAAGGTAAGGTGATAGCCAAAAAAAAAAAAATAAAATGAAATTCCCTAAATACCTAAACTCTATGCTTCCTTAATGATTTTCCACATATCCCATAACTTTGTTGTCAAATTTAACTGTCTATTTGAATGGAAAAAAATTATTTGTCCCCATTCAAATAGTTTTTGGGATAAAATTGAGTCTTTTGAATAGCCTGTGACTAAAATGATCTCACAAATAATTAGGGGACATTTTTGATTCTTTTCTTATGTAGAAAATGTTAGCCTATCTGTAATCATGAAAAGGACATAACTTCCCTTCAAAGAGTTTACAACTGTAATTGTACAATAGGTTGCATACATAAAATTTTATTGTTTTTTTTATTTTTTTGTTGGAAAACTGGAATCAAGTCTTATGCTCAATCTTTCTCAATAGCAACTACACTGAAGAGTGGCTTGCTGGCATGTGCTGTTGGTACTAACTATTATTACAATTATTTCTTGCATTCCTCAAATATTATAATCTTGAAACTATGGGCGTTTGGGTGCAGCAAGCCGCGGGCGTAAAAAAGCGCGTCGTTTGGATCGTCGCGTTTGCCAAAATTTCAAAATCCGGGGGACTGAAGCCTTCACTGCATTTGGATGCCTTTTTTTCTTAAATTATCCCTCCGCCTGCTTGAAACGACGGAGGGTATTGTTATATTTATTATATAATTCGTAATTCATAATTAAGGAATTTAAAATATAATATTAATTAATATATAATATATTTGAATTAATCTTATTTACTTAAATTTAATTTAAATGAGTTTTACCTAATTTAATTTATTATTAATGATTAATTAATTTTTTAGATTATGATAATTATAATTTAATAAATTTAATTATAATTTGTATATTTGATAATGAAGTGGTTTATAATAAATAAATAAAAATTAAAAGTATTGATTAATGTTTAATTTATTTAATAAAAATTGATTATTGATCAATTATTGTAGTGAATAAATACTTAGAGATTTACTAATTAATATTAAACTATATATTTATAATTAATTAATTTAATAATTTTAATATTAGTATTATTTATTATATGATATATAATCTCTTAATATAATATATTTATATATGAAAATTAGTTATCTTATTTTTCCTCATTATGTTTCATAACATTCAACATATAAGGATATTGTAGTATTTTCTTGAACATTACGAGATTCAATTGAGTTTTAAAATAGAATCAACTTTAGCCTTAAAACTCTTACAGTCTTCTGCAGTTTGTTTCTTAAAAAAACTGCAGCTGTCCCAAACGGGCCTTATGTTTTATAGTCATATTACTAATTTTTCTGTTAATCAAGTATTTCCAAACTTGTAACAATCACTGATTCTTCAAGATACTCCTACTGATTCAGTCAATATGTTTCAAATTTCTTTGCAGACTTTTTAAAGGAGGAATATAGATTCTTTCTTCGGCTCTAAAGTCTTGCGTTACTAATGTATCAGTCATGGCATCTGCTATTTTCTCCTACCTGAAAATTGCGTGGCCATTTTATCTGTTGAGAGATGATGACCTGAAAGCTTCAAATAGATTGGTCAAAAGACTCTGCAATTCCAGAGCAAACAAAGCAGTTTGTCTTTGCTATCCCTGATTCTGATTCTCGTGCAGTGGTATACATTTTGGCTGCTCAAAATTTATCTGAACAGTCCGCCATTGATGCTGATCATCTAATCAAGGAAGTTCGGCCTAATGCTGTCGTGGTTTCAGTTGCTCCATCAGCTCTGCCTGAAATCCAGGTTGAGGAGAAATGCTCGTGTGAGAACCAAGTCAATGATATTCCTACTTCTTCTTTTGGCGTTCTAAGCAAATGTCTATTTGAAAAGATAAAAAAGGAGCAGTATGATAGCTTTGCTGGGTGCCAGGTCTTGCAGGCAATTTTTGGAATTGGCTTCTATGGCCATTTCTTGTCTGCCAAGAGAGCTGCAGAGAGTGTTGATTCTCATTTCCTCTTGCTTGAATCTCCATATGAGAACTCATCCTCTGATACCTCAACTTGTTCTGATTCTGTCAATGAGAGCTCTAGATTACATCTACAAACAAATAGTTTACTTCCTGGGAAGGTAACTCCATCTATGAGCTCGAGTTCTAAGAGTCTTTTTGTTTCTGGTGCTCTTCAGTCAGACATGGTGAAATGATTAATCCCTTCTCTTGATTTGCTAGTTTCTACTTTAATTGTCGACCCAATCGCTGAACAAGTTGAAGAAGGCATTCCGAGTTCTACCTACCAGATTCCGCCCTTTGCTCAATCAGTTTACTCCTTACTGGTTGATCTGCATCACATATTCAAAGACCTTCCAGCCATTGGAAAAGCACTGTCTTCTGCACAGAAAATGCTTCTTGATGTAAACGAAGGAGAACCAGTTGATACCAAAACCTTATCAACTGTCCAAAACTTCAGAATCGCCATTGAAGGGCTGAGGATAGCATTAAACAAGACTGCCCGAAGACCAATTACTGAACTGGATGCTACAAATTCCAATCTTCTGGAGTTCAATAATCTTCCCACCGAAGAGAAATGCCATGTTCTCTTTGCCCAAGCACTAAAGAAACAGGTCCGGAATTTTGGAGCAGTGGTAGCTATAGTCGATGCAGCCAGTGTTGCTGGTCTTAGGAAGCATTGGAACACATCGGTACCGCCGGAGGTTACTGACTTGGCTAATCATTGTGTAATTTATCACTGTACTGATCACGATAGCGGCGAAGAAATTATGAACGATAACCATGAGAAAAAGAAGACATTGACTGATAAGCCTGTTGTCGTGTTTGGCGCCGGAGCTACTGCTCTTGTCGGAGTATCTTCTTTCTTAAAAGCAATGCCTGCTTCCTCACTGATCAAAGCAGCTTCACTCCATGCTTCTTCTTCCTTCAAAATAGGATTACTACAACTCCAAAGAAAAGTTGCTTTTGGACTCAGTAAACTACTTTTCCCATCAAAACTAGTAGCTCCTGGGCTTACTACAGGAACCAAGCTTACTGCTTCAGCTGAGAAGATCAGAGCTGTGACACACACCATGATTGCTGCAGCAGAAAGGACCAGTTTATCTGCCATTAGGACTTCATTTTATGAAATAATGAGGAAGAGAAATGTGAGGCCAGTTGGATATACTCCATGGGTGAGCTTTGCCTGTAGCATGGGTGCTTGTGCTGGGCTCCTGACTTACGGAGATGGGATCGAATGCGCGGCCGAATCTGTTCCTTCCGTTTCCATGATTGCTTCTTTAGGTCGTGGGTTGCAGAGCTTGAAGCAAGCATCTCAAGAGGTGAAGGAAACCAGTGGTGTAAAGGTACATGAAGCATTGTGCAATCTGTAAAGAGATGGTGAATTGATGAATATTTGAATAAGATGTGAATATTTATTTTCATGGTCGTGTTTAGAATTAGGCCATTTTTCTTGAGTTTATGAAATGTGGAGACTGTTAGTATATAATATTAATCAAATGATTCATCCTAGATAATTATGACGTAACATCATTTGAATCATGAAAAAAGATGGTTCATATCATTATTCAAAATTATTTAATCGTAGTTTATTCACAGTTCAAAGAAATTCATGATGAAAGATGATTAGAAGATTGTGATATGATTATTATAAGAAAATTATTTAAAGATTATTCAATCATAAATAATTAATGAATAACATCATTGATCTTAAAAGTGAAATTTTATCGCAACTTTAATATATACTTAGTATACTTTAAAAATAGAGAAGATGCTAAAAGAAAAGGTTGAGGAGATGCTATAATCAAAACATTCATTAAAAGTTTGACTCAGTGTCCTTTCTTCTGCTCATGGATTCCATCCTTTATTTTATATATATATATATATATATCGGTTTGATGTTTTGATTTTGAGAATAAGGAGTTATTTGTGCACTTTTTTATTCTTTCAGTATATTTCAGGCCCTTTTGCACTTCATTTTTTTTTTTTTTGGGGTTTAATTTTCACTTTTTCTCATTTCCTTATCATGTCTAGCTAGTTTTGACTATAGTTGATCTTTAATCTAATGCTTGTCTAAAGTGTGTTCAAATGTCAGGATATAAGTGGTTCTAATGTGAGCCTGAGTACCTACTGGAAAGGTTCTTCTTATTGTAAATGTTGCTTCCAAATGGTATTTAGTTTAGCACATTTTAAAGATTTGTTACTTTTTAATTACTAAGTTGTTTTTATACTTAATTTCTATGGTTTGTTGTCGGTATTATCATTTCTAGTATTATCTTAGCTATTTGGATTCATTTATATATCCTCACTCTTCAATTATTCAGCTTCTTAGCATATGCACACAAATATTTGTCCATAACTTCTATCAGTTTCTCATTTGGACTTCCTTTTTGTGAGTATATATATATATATATATATATATTTGTGTGTGTGTGTGTGTGTGTGTTATTTAGTATATTTTAAAATCATTTTTAAAGTAAATTTTAAAAACATTTGAAATTATTTGTGTTTTTTAAAATAGTCATTATCACCATCTCCATGTCATCCACTTTAGCATATTATGGCCACTTTCACTTGAAATGTAATCTCCTCCGATGTTCTCAAATCATTCTTTGTCACAGTCATTGTCCTCAATTCTTTCCATAGTTGACGACCATTGTTGCTATCATTACCTCATTGACCTCCATTGTTATCTTGCCAATGAACATTGTTCGACCATCACATAAAAATACATATGTTATTAAGATACCAAGCATGCTTTATTTAATGCCAAAATACAAAAAAAAAAAATTAAAAAATAAAAGTGATCCCAAGCATCATCTAAGTTTTGTGAAAGTTAAAAAAAACTATATATTTGTTGACATTCTTAAAAAAAGTTTTCTAGAATTTAACTTTGCTACTTTTATGACCAAAATAATCCAATCTCAATAATAGCTCAGTTGCAAAATTGGTTGTTATATTGAACTAATTAGATGATTGCTAAATGTGAATTAGATTAAATAATGTAGTATTAAGTAATAGCTGGAATATTAATCAATGTGGTTATTTAGGATAAATGGAATAAATTATGATAATAATGAGTTAGCTTATAATTAGGTTAATAAGTTTGGAGTACTCATAATTAGATTCACTAAATATTAATTAGGTTGATTGTCAATTAATTATACTAATTAATCATTTATTAATGACTTGTCGTAATGTATTCAATTTTTCTTGTATTAGGTTATTATAAAATTTAATAATAATTTATTTAGGCATTTTAAGCAGCATTCTTTATATCAGTTTTTTTTTTTTTGAAATTATCATCTTATTTACTTAACAACACAACACACAATTATATATAAAATAATACAATACATCATAACATATGACAACATTACTAAATAGGGCCTTAATGCATGTAAATTCTCGAAGCGGTAGTGGACAAATATTACTAAAGTAATTAGACATTGGTTGCGATTTGCACACTTGATGGCGTGAATGTTTTGAGATTATAGTTCAAGTATTTTTTTAAATTTAAATTTTATAATGAAGATTTAAGCACCTTAAGATATTGCTTTAGGCAAATGAGTTATCTCAAATTAGTCACTAAAAGTGCTAGCTACATACCTCTAAGGGATCAAACCCAACTTTGTTTTGGCGGTTATAGATATTGCTACAAAGAGTAAGACAAATTGCTTATGAAATACAATGTCGACAAACGTTGTTAAATGGGAATCTCTTGCATCTTCTATTTTACTTAGATATGCAAATTAGCACGGAATATACAAAATATTGCAAAACTTGGCTAGAACATAAAAATGCAATCAAAATAGCTACAACATAGATATCTAAACAACTAGCTAGAAAATAAAAAAAGGATGATAATTGCAACTCAAGGATAAAAAAGTTGTTTATGTTAACAACATTCACACATTGACAACCTTCCACCAACCGCTTAAAAAAACAATCCTCTTGATCTGCTAGTAAATGAAAGTAGTGAAATGCGTATATAATGAATGAAGTGGCATAGAAAAAATCAACCCTAAAAAATTGTATCTACTTGAACTTAGATAGGAGCAAGGGTAAAAGCTTAGCCATAGAATCAAGCATCTTATTAAAGTGATCGCTCCAGGCAACAGATAGAAGGACTCTATCAACTCTCTCCCAAACCCTCTTCCATGTACATTTTTTGGCTATAAAGCCCACATCATTAAGTTCAGGTTAATGAGGGCATTAGTGAAGTCTTCCATGGAGCTCAAATTAAGAGGAGAACCCCCTAACTTACCATGCATATTGAGGAATGTGTTTAATGTCCCCACTCACCAATCAGTGACTACCAGAGTTATTAGGACATCTTGAGAAAGTTCTTTATTAATATGATGGAAGTAGTTGACTTAACATGGATGATGGTAATCAAAGTAGAGATAAAGATTATCGGGACCTTTGGAAATTAGCTACGATATTAAGTTATTTTTTATCTAGATATTAATTCATAGTTAAAGCCATCTTTCCAAGATTATAAAAAAAATCTTGTTGGTGTGATTGCAACAGCTCAAAAAACCAAATCTATCTCTTGTCAATTTTATCAGATATTTTGGTTCAATAATAGTAGGGAGTTAATACTTTTTTAATACAATATTGGGGGCACCTTAGACATCCCCTCTACCCTGCAAATCAAAGCTTCAGTCATTAGGAATGGAAGATGTTTAGGTTGAGATCTCGTGAATCTTGGAGGAAGACCATTAGTACCCTCCCTTTCCTCTTCTTTTCTTGGAATGGCTTGTGGAAGGAGAAAACACTTGAATATAGAGATGAACCATAGGCACAGATTTGACTATTCCTCAAATCGTTAGTAGCATGCCACATATATATAGTGCAGTTAGTGTATCATAGAAATGGTTCCGTCTTTGCACATCGAGTGGGTTTTCTTGTATTCGTTGACATATGGAACAACCGAAGACATAGGAGCTTAGCTCAACTAATGCATGTAGTTCTTATCTTTTGTCATATTTTGTTTAAAATGTTCATTCCTCCATTATGGATTTATGCCATATATATATAGTCAGTTAGTGTATCATGGTTCAGTCTTTGCACATCGAGTGGGTTTTCTTCTTGTGTTGACATATGGAACAACCACAGAACATAGCTTAGCTCAACGAAAATGCATGTAGTTCTTATCTTTTGTCATCTTGTATTTTGTTTAAAATGTTCATTCCTCCATTATGGATTTATGTCAAATATAAACTAGTTAACTACTAGAATTTTTAAAAGCATTATTTTTGTCTTTTTCATTGCTCTCATGCTTTTGTCAATGTACATGAATAGTCTCTTTTTTTTTTGCTTTGATCTCTACTCTTATTTAATGTATTTGGCTTTAGGCTTAACTCATAAAACTACAACGAAATGAATATTCGTATGAAATACAAAGATAAAGGTGAATAGCTTTTGTATTTTTATGTATCTTCCACTATTTCAGGTTGTTATGGAGATATTTCCAAAAGACTCATCAACTTTTAACGGTTCGAGACTCGGCATTTCCTTGCAACCAATTCTTAAGTCAAGAACCTGGAAGCAATGAGGAAATTCAGGAAGCTGCCTGTACCATATTAAAAGCGAGTTCCCCATTTTGATAAGTGGTTAGACTTTCAAAAGAAGCTTTTATGAATAATTAGGTGTATATTGTTAGGATGTGTCAAAACATGCTAAACCAACATAACTTGCCTTTCCTGGGACAGTTACTAACCCAAATAGGTAGATTTTAACTGTGCTTTTTAATGGTTATATGAAAATATATGTGAGGCATGTTCATATAAAGATCACTAAGGCTTAAAAAATTATTAATATGATGCATAGTATGATTTCTTAGAAAAAATGATGATTAATTGATTTCATTGCGCAATTAATTAAATTGTTTTCTTTAAAATTATATTATTAACTTAAAATTAAAAAAATAAAATACAACCTTTTCACGCAATCATCAATGGCTTGTTTTAAAATATATATATTTATAAAGCATTTGTATTAGAAGATTAAATGATATGTAAGTGCAATGCATTTAAAGATTTTTGATTTATTATGCAGAAGGATGGGGATATTATTTCTAGAGTTAAAATTGTATGATTAAAATTGAGAAGCACCTTTGAAGTACGATGTGAGGATATCAATTACATGGATATGTGGGATCCATTCATAGACCTCTCGACAAATATTTTAAAATTGAAGAGAGTGATTTGAAGCGGTGTAATTTTAGAAAAATGGAATAGTAGATAAGACACTACCCAAAGATTTTATTCTCATTTGGTGATAACTTTAGATCTGGTTCTGGGTTTCCTATAGGCGCAAGCCCCTATAGTTAATTACCCCTCTCAATACATTGGCTCATTTATGAGCTAGAGTTTTCTTAATCATTAGATAAACAATTACGGATGGATAGATTGAGTTTTTCTTTAAAATTGAGTTTCATTTAAATATTTTTTGATGATATTTGGAGTTAATTTGATTTGAAAATAAATTAGATTTTGATGAAAGTATCCCTCTGTTAAATCACCATTCAACATGCCATCTCGAGATAGTTAATTGATTGAATCAAATATATTTGAGAACTTTAGATCATGTCAACTCTTGTTCTAACAAAGGATCGATCTTTGTGGTGACATAATTAACTTTTAGATATTTTACTAAGTTGAAATTTTTATAATATATTTTAAGTTTTATTAAGGACTAGTCCAAGATTAAATAGGAAGCAACCCATGCAATCACCAAATACTTGAATCTAAACATTGCATAGTATGGGGATGCGAGTGTATTTAAGAATGTCTTAATAGCATAACATTTGATATGATTGTTGAATCGATGGAGTTAAGTTTTTTAATTTGTCACCTCACAATTTGCGGAAGGTGGATAGATTGAGTTTTGCTTTAAGCTTTTAATAATTGAGTTTCATTTAAACAATTTTAGATTGATATTTAATTTGAGTTAATTTGATTCGAAAATAGAATCATATTTTGATGGAAGTATCCCTCCGATTGAAATCACTATTCAACACAGCCATCATCGGGATAGTTAATTGTTTGGAATATTTGAGAACTTTAGATCATGTCAACTCTGTTTAGCTTAAGGATGGATCAAATCTACATCACATAAATTAGTTTTCGATATTTTAAAATTGAAATTTTATAATATATTTTTTAGGTTTTGTTAACGGATCAATCTAAGACTAAATCGAAGCACGCACATCCTTACTTGAATTTAAACATTAGTATAGGTCCATGCAGTATTTGAGAATGCCCCATGCGATTTTATTAAGAAGTGTTTAATCGTTGGCGTTAAAGGCATTGTAAATTGATATAGTTGTAAATTGATCTAGGATCTTATTGAATTTTTCAGATTAATATTTAATTGATTCCAATTTTATGTTGTATTATTTGAATGTGGCTTTTTTCATGACTTAGAATGATTTCAAATAAAAGGCTCTCTTTAGAGGAATCATGCTTTTGGTCATTATCGTTCTCCCCATACATTTGTGATACAATATAGATGCTTTAGGTGGAGGATTATTTTGATGTTTGAAATCACTATCAAATTGAATAGTAATCCAACATCCCGTATTGATTTATGTGTTAACGGATATTGACTCTCTTAGCGCATGATGCTTATACGAAGATCCATCGATCTAACAAGAAGATTAGTCATAATGATATAATTAGCTTAGATTTAGTTTCATTGATAATTAATTTTACATTTTTTAATTTTTATCATACTCCACTTATTACTATAAAATTGACTAAAAGGGAAAGAGAAACTTGTCCCAGTGATCATGAAATCAGGCTCACCATCAACCTCTGACAAATATTTTGAATTGAAGAGAGTGATTTGAAGTGTGTAATTTTCATAAGGAGAGATGAAAAGAGATTTTGTCCTTATTTGGTGAGACTTTATATCTAGTTTGGTTTCTATGGCAAAACATAGTTAATTACCCCTCTTGCATGAGAGAGAACTTTCGATTAAAGCTAGTCGTTAAATCGCTAAATGCATAGCGTATAGTAGCAGCATGTGGAGTTTTAGAATTTAAGATTATAAAATTCATCATTTCAATCGGATGGTTGAAATGATGACATGCTCGATCTAGATCCATGGTTCGTCATCAGGCTATTGGTCCCCAGTCTACTTCGGAGGAGATAGTCAACTTGAAGGATCCTTATCAACAACACATGAGTTACTATCCAAGAAATTAGACTTGGGTGGTGTTTGTCTCAGGAGAAGCAAGTCTACATAGAGAGAGTTGTTTGCCAATCATGGATACTTATGATTCACAACTCAAAGGCGAGCCATTGGGCTCTGATGCGATCGTGATGATAATATAATAAGTCGGCCAAAACCACGATCGGAGGACTCATAATGCTTCATCTGTGAAGCTTATTGGCCAGATCCACAGCGAGGACACGTCACGCGTCTTTACTAGCAAGAAGATTGAGAATGAACATAAACTTAATTTGACATTGGTTCTTTTGTGAGGTGAGTTTTCTTAATTTGTCACATTCGACAAACAATTACAGGAGGTGGATAGATTGAGTTTTGCTTTAAGATTTTAATGATTGAGTTTCATTTAAATATTTTTAGATTAATATTAATTTGAGTTAATTTGATTTGAAAATAGAATTACATTTTGATGGAAGTATCTCCTCCGGTTGAAATCACCATTCAACACAACCATCATCGAGGTAGTTAATTGATTAAATCGAATATATTTGAGAACTTTTAGATCTGTCAACTCTGTTTAGCTTGGCCGTGAGTAGTTGTCGAACCGCGGGATGGAGAAGACGAGCGCGAAAGGGGAGGGACGCCATTCATCGACGAGGAGTGGACTTCTTCTGTGACCGAGTGAGCCCAAGAGTAGAGGGTCGAAGGAGGAGTCCCACTCGCAAGAATTATGCCAAACTTTATTAGAGTGGATTTTAGAGGTTGGGTTAAGGTTTTAAATTGATTAATCAATTTTAAATTGAATTTAACATGATTAGATAATCAATATATATACATATATATATATATATATATATATATATATATATATATATATATATATATATATCATATATATATATATATGTTATTCGACGCCGCAGTCTTTTCGCAATCGCCGTTTGGTTCAAGTCGGCGCCAAATCGTTAATTTCCTCAAAATGCGTCGCCGATTCAACGCCGACATTCTTCACTCAATTGAGTGCGAACAGTTTTAATTGATATATTTCGACGTTTCGAGCTAACAACGTGATCAATTTTGTGAATGGAGGTCGTTTGGTTTGTGTCGGCGCCTCCTGACCTCGATATGCATGCAAGCACGTTAACGACTCGAGCGCTTGATCAGTTGATCATCAAGTTGTGCAATATTTATATCTTGACTGGTGATGTTCGAATGCAATGGTGAAGTCCGTTTCGTCGATCTAAGTCATTTGGGTTAATTTTGGCGACGAGATTTCAACCTCGATTTGCACACTATCATTTTCGACATTTGACATCGCATGCACGCCCCAAATTGAGTGCAAACAGCTCATTTTATAGATTTCGATGTTTGAAGCTAACGACGATCAATTTTATGGATGAAGGTCGTCGGACATCGCTGTAGCTTAACTCCGGCGTCCATTAATATTAATAGCTTGATCGCTTGATAGGTTGATTATTAGATTATACAATATTTTTATCTTGACCAATTTCAACATTCTGAATGCGATGGAGAAGTCTGTTCGTCGATCGGATGTCGTTTCTACCATTTTTGGTGACATCGAGTGCATTTTGAGCCCTAATTTATGTACTGACACCTCCGAAGTTTGTCAAATTAAACTTGTGGTTTGTTTTGATTTATGATACATATGAAGAGGTCAACATGATCTAAGTGTTGGGAATTAAAAAAGCTATTGACAACTAAGTTGAGCATGCAAAAAAATGAAACTATTAAGAAAAATATATGGCAAAAGTATGAATGATAAATTAAGGAATAAGTAAATTAGATAAATTGATGGGGCGACATCTATTGAAGATAAGATAAATGAAAATAAACTTAGATGGTTTTGACATGTATGATTATGAGTCGAGATGCACCTATCATATCGGTATATAGCATTAATGTCGTAGGATTAAGATGAAGAATATATAACATGAATAAAAATTATTCAAAATGTTTTGTGGAGAATAGGTTGAATGCCTCCGAGCAATATTTTTATTCTCATCGATCTAATTTTCTCTACTTTCTCGCATGAATTAACAAGTCTCTACACCTACATTGTATTACTAGGTTGAAGTCAATGGAAAGAATGTTCGCCATTGTACAAGTTTTGAAGTCCAAGAAGGTGGGTTCTTTGGAGATAGCATCAAGTGGAACTTCACCAAGTTTCTTATTGATAGGCAAGGCAATGTTGTTCAGATATGCACCAACCACATCTCCCATGAAAATTGAGGTTTTGCTCTTAGCATTTTAAGAATATTGTTATAGGGACTTTACATGCAAACCACATAATTATTATATACTTATATATTTAACACTCAAGCTTTAATATTTATATAAATAACACCTAAATTTTTAATATCACATAAAAATATTATTATCATTAACTTTTTTTAAAGTAAAATACACATTTATATATATATAGAAATATATATATATATATATCAAATTTAAGTGTTAGAATTATATGGTATATATATATATGTAAATCTAAATCTTCCTATTTATTAGATAAGAGAAATGTATTTCTTGTTTCCCCCACAAAACATTATATACTTAATTTGGCTTTCTCTCTCCTTACAGGAAGACATACAGAAGCTGCTGTGACTGAGTTTCATGATTTATAGTTTTCATTCCAGGCATAAATTGTGTTGATCTGGGAGATGTGTTTATTGTCAAAACTGTAAATTTTATTTGGAATAAATAAGTATTAAGCTACTTTCTATGTGATGGCAATTTATATTTAGAAAAGGGACATTTACATTCATATCACATTATTTTTTATATATTTATTTGCATATCTAAATGTCTAAACTTTGATATTTTCATCCATAACATTCAAATCTTCAATATCATATCAAAATTATTATTATTATTATTATTATTATTATTATTATTATTATTATTATTATTATTTTCTTTTTAAAAGTTTAATTTTTATATATATAACACCCTAATCTTTAATATCACATCAAAAATATCATCATCACTCATTTTTAAAAAATGAAATGCACTTTTTAAAGCATAGAAAAGTATTAGATAAGTAAATATCTAATTTTAGGTGTTAGATATGTAAATATATAAGATTTGTATGGTATGTATGTAAATCTTATTATATTAATACATATAAAATTTTAGGTATTGTGTATGTAAATACATAAAAGTTTTGTGATATGTATGAAAATGTGTATCACTTTAGGTAATCTAATGTTTGTGGTTGTTTTGATATTATGTAAAGTTTAAATTATTATGCAAATGAACATAAAATTTTAGGTAAGGGGGGATTTATAAATATAAAATAAAGTGATATATGTAAAGTAGTGGAGAATTCTTTTTTTTTTAAATAATTTTTTAATGATGTATCATCCTAAATATTATTATAAGTAATTATAGCTTAAAAGTTTATTATTTTTAGTTGATATTATCTTTAAAGTTTCAATAACCATTTAAAATATGAAATTTTAAATAATAAAATCATGTCATAAATCATAATATAAATTATAATAAAATAGTCTTCATTATTATTGGATAGACTTTGAGATTGATATTATATATAAAGAATTAATATTATACTAATAGTAAAATAAATTTAATAACTTTTAATCCCATATATATATATATATATATGTATATATATATATATATATATATATATATATATATATATATATATATATATATATATATATAAAACTTTTATAATTATTTATGGTACTAAATCTTGAAATCATATGAAGATGTCAATAATATTGTTTTTTTAAATAATTTATATATAGATTGATAAGATTAAGAAATTAAAATATTATTGTTGATCTACAATTACGAACTTGAAATTAAATAAATAAAGTAGAGGATAATCGCGAAATCATTAAATTTATTCGATTTGAAAATTGACTTTATTATGCAAAGCATCAAAATTAATTAAATAAAATATCAATCAATTAATGACCAATTAAATAATTAAAATCTTTTTTTAATGAAATGTACATCGAAGTCGGAAGCGACAATGTCCGAACGACTCCATTAAATTGATCAGCCGTCATCGCCAAACGCCAAAACCTATCAAACGACGCCTTCCGCGATCGACGAAAGTGCGGGCCGATTTGAGCACGTCGCATAATTTAGATCTAATTTATACGACCGCCGACGGCTCAAATCCGATCGAAATCGATCGCCGTGCTCGCATAACGAAAATATTTAAGATTGACACCCATATTGTTAGGATTTGTTATTGAGAGGATTTATGAAAATTTATATGATTAAAAATTAATTATCTTAATTACTAAGCTAATTAACCTAAGTTAACCGCTTAATCTTTACCTAACTCGTGCCGCCCCAATTAAAGCCGTCCGTCCACGGCACGGCTCTCGGCTGAAGCTCTCGTGCGATTCCCTTTCCCTCTCTCGTTCCTGTTTGCTGGACGCACGATCCTCCCTCTCACGCAGAGCTCCTTCTTGCTCCTGAAGCTCTCGACCGAAGTCTCCTCTCTTCCTCTCTCGCTCTCGTGCGACTCCTGTCCGTCTCGAGCAGCGTAGAAGCCGAACGAAAGTCCTCTATCGTCCGTCTCCCTCTTGCTGCACTTGGCCAAACTCCCCTGCAGCAGTTCCTTTCTCGTCTCTCGGTTCGAAGCACGGAACCCTAGTCGAGCAAACAGAGGGTCGATCCTTCCTAATCACTCTTCCAACCGAAACAGGTTGTTTCGTTTCAATCCTAAGTTATATTTTGTTATGTGTGTTTTTCTTGAAGGAAATGCAGATTTCTATTTCCCTCTTCCATTTGTGTTTTATGGTTGGACTTGTTTTCTGGGTTTACAATAGCATGAAATTAAGATGATTGGATTTATGCTACAAGCTTTCAATTTGTTGTTTTCTCCTTCTAAGGTTGAGCCGAGGAGCTCATTCCCTTTGCTTCGGTTCCTCCTTTCCTTTCGTCCGTCTGTTCCTCTCCACTAGACGCACGAGCTGAGGCTTTCTCCTCTTGCTGTGTGATATGTTGGTTTATGTGCTTTTAGTATTTTCTGTATCAATTACTTATCTACCTCTCAGAGTTGCTCTATATATTCGTATTGCTTTGTTTCCTCTTGCGGGACCGATGGTTCATCATCCAATCTCGCTTGTAGAAGAATTCTAAACTCTTTAGGTTTCTCCGAACTTACTATTGCTAATGGACAAGCTAAGTATTCTATTGCTCTTGTTCTCATAATATAGCTCCAAAAGGGGAGATTTCAGATTTGTTGGACTCATTAAACATAGTGTGATTGTTTAATCTATGTGGAGTAAACTTCATATAATCATCATGTTAAAGGAAGAGGATGAGAGAAGAGTTGATTGACTTTGTGCTTGTTTTCTTTTCTTTTGCTATCACTAAGTTAATTAGCTTTTGAAGTACAATTTGAAATGTGGTGCAAGTTTAAAGCTTTCATTTTGCTATTTCAGCCATTAAAGTTGCATCTTGACTAGTGCTTGTTCATAATTTACTTACAAGCAATTGTCAAGTCTCTATACATTAAAATAATTCTATGTTTGCTGTCCATGAGTATTTGGAGGCTGAAATCATGCAAGACATATTATTTTATGCCTTTTTCTTGCTCTTGAATTGTTAAATCATGTTTACAAATTGGGGAATTGCTGAAATTTGTTTCTATCAAAGAGGGAATTGCTGAAATCATTCTAATCAAAGGGACTTTTGTCATACTACATACTATCTCTTATGAATTTCATTTGTTTTGCCTCTTGCATATGACTAGAATGAAATCTGAAAAGTGAAATCTGAAATTAGAAAAGAAAAGGAATTGACTATACTACTTGCTATTCCCTAGTTTTATTCAGATATTTTGTCTGTTTATTATTCGATATCTTGTTAATAGGAAATGCTATGCTATCAAAATTTCGGTGTCTCACGACATCCACCCATACATGCCTTTCTTGGTGGATCGGGCCTTCATGGCAACCCCACATGTGGAGCTATAGTAGAATTTTGATTATTACGCTCTTAATTAAATATACATGCAAGCAGCTTTCCTTTTTTTTTATTATGCAAATGCAAGCTTTAAATTTATTACGATAAGTACCTACTCATGTTTCTCTAACATGGTAGAGAAATTTGTTGCTATGCTATGCTAACCCATACATGCCTTTCTTGGCGTGGTGGGCAAACAAAATTTCGGCCGAACGAAAGTCCTCTATCGTCCGTCTCCCTCTTGCTGCACTTGGCCAAACTCCCCAGTTAGCTCTTTCTCGTTTCTCTCAAGAACAACCCTAGTCGAGCAAACAGAGGGATCGATCCTTCATGATTGATCAAATGGGTCTCCCAAATAATTTATTTTAGCCTCTTTTCCCTTGCTGATTGGTGGCATAAAATGATTTTGTCTAAACACTATCCAATAAATCAAATATCTAGAAAGACGTGGATCCAAATGCAAGTAGATTCCTCACTTCATTTTTGGCCCAAATGAAGTATCCAATAAATCAAATATCTAGAAAGACATGTGATCCAAATGCAAGATAAATAAACAAAGAACAGATGCTATACATCCCGGTTTGGTCTTCGGACTGGATCCGGGTTAACAAAACTCAAAAATCAAAATTTGACATATAAAATTCAACTAAGACATATTAATGTCCATGCAAAATTTTCAAAAACAATACTTACATGCATGTTAGTAATTACTAAGTCAAATACAAAAGACATATCTTTACACATCCGGTTTGGTTTTGACTTGGTAAGTTAACAAAACCTAAAAATGTCATATCAAGAACTAAACTTGCAAATTAACACCTACATTTCAACTGGATATTTACATGTCCATACAAATTTTTAAAAGAACATATACTTATATGTATGTTGAAGTAATAATCATGTCAAATACAAAAGAACAAATGCTATACATCCCGGTTTGGTCTTGACGGTCGGGTTATAAACCTAAAATTTGATATTATAAGAATTTCAAATTAATAATATCGGTAGTAATTCGTCATATAATACAAGATATGAATCAACGACATAAAAAATTCAAATTCTCGGGAAGAAAAGTCTCAAACCCGATCCTATGTTGAGAGTGGACAAGGTTTTGAAGGATTATACTCCTTGAGATAATGAATTTTGATCCATCCTCTGTAGAAAATCGGACGAGTAGAAAGTCTAAATATCAATTGATAGCCTATGATCGAGAAGGGTAATTATAATTAAAATTTCAATGATAAATGATCATATATTCAAATCTAAAATCAATTATAAAATGATCAAAATTCAAAGAAAATAACAAAAATATAAATAAAAACGAAATGAATTATTTAAATTAAAACTTAAAAAAAAATAAAAATCAATCCATCCCTCCGCAACTGTTTGTCTTCGGGTGACAAATTAAGAAAATTTTGCTCACAAAGAGCCAATGTTAAATACATGCTAGGCGTTGCGATTATTGAGCAATTCGGTTATCAGCAACATTGTTATGACTAGTAAGAACTTATTAAGAATCAATTCAAATAAATGTAAAATGAACATTAAAATTAAAATAGTAATCGAAAGGAAACTAAATAAAATGATCTAGAATTGAAAGATATAAATATATAAAAGGACGAGTAAAGGATATAAGAAAGAAATAATAATAGAATATATTGTTTGAAGATTCTATTGTTCTTTCCTTCTTATATCCTTTCCTTTATCCATTATATCCTGATCGATAATTTTCTAATTCTCGATTATTTAATAATTCTTTAATTTATTTGAATTCTCTCTTAAATAACGTTGTCGATGACAATCTCAATATTAATGTCACATAAAAGCCCAGGGGCGTGGCGTGTCCTCGCGTGATTTTTTCATATGACACACATAAATGGTGGTTACAGCTCGAGGGTGGTTCGCATGATATGACACCCAAATTACGGTCAAGCCCGCTTTGCTCTTTGGTGTGAAATGTAGAATGTATTTGGTTGGGCAAAAGCCCATGTTAGCTAAGGTTGACTTATATTTGTCCCTAGACAAACTCCACCCCGTACAAGGACACGCGGCGTAACCCATGTGTTGGCGAGGATCCTTCGGTCAGGGTTATACCTCTCGACTAAGTGGACTGGGATCACGACGGCCGGGATGGGAACCATAGATCTAGATGGGCGCGTCATCGTTCCCCACAAAAGTTTTAAATTAAAATAATAAATTTCATAAGTTCTAAACTCCACTCAGTGCAATTATATACTCGTTCTCGATTCATTTAATCGAAAGTGCTCTCGCTTTAAAATGTCATATCAAGAACTAAATTTGCAAATTGACACATAAATTTCAACTTGACATTTACATGTCCATACAAATTTTAAAAGATACTTATGTATGTTGAAGTAATAATCATGTCAAATACAAAAGAGCAGATCTTTATACATCCGGTTTGGTCTTGAGATGAAAGTTAACAAAATCTAAAAATTTGATATTATAAGAATTTCAAATTAATAATATCGAAGCTAATTACGTCATATAATACAAGATATGAATCAACCGACATAAAATTCAAATTCTCGGAAGAAAAGTCTCAAACCCGATCCTCTATTTGGAGAGTGGAGGTTTTGAAGGATTATACTCCTTGAGATAATGAATTTAGACCCGATCCTCTGTAGAAAATCGGACAGAGTAGACAAGGTCTATCAATTGATATTAGCCCTATGATCGAGAAGGGTAATTATAATTAAAATTTTCAATGATAAATGATCATATATTCAAATCTAAAATCAATTATAAAATGATCAAAATTCAAAAAAAAAAATATAAATAAAATAAATGAATTATTTAAATTAAAACTTAAAAAAAATAAAATCAATCCATCCTCCATATTTGTTTGTCTTGGTGACAAATTAAAAAAAATTTGCTCACAAAGAGCCAATGTCAAATTAAATACATAATGGCGTTGCACATTATTGAGATTCAATTTCGATTGTTATGATAGTAAGAACTTAATAATCAATTCAAATAAATTCAAATGAAAATTAAACAAATTAAACAGTAATCGCAAATTAGAACATAAAAAGATCTAGAATTGAAGGATATAAAATGTAAAAGGCGAGTAAATGATATAAGGAAAGAACAAATCTTCAAACAAAGATTCTATTGTTATTTTCTTATATATCCTTACTATCTTTATATATTCTTTCAATCTGATCATTTTACATGTTCCAATTTGTTTTCATTTAATTGTTTAATATTCATTATTTAATTGGTCTCAAGTTTTACATAACAACGTTAATCGATGCGTCTCAATATTGTCGCGTCATATAAAAGTGGGCGTGGCTCTGTCTCGTCGCGTGGTTTTGCCTGATATGACACATAAATGGCGGTTACGACGAGCCTCGGCCTGGTTGCGGATATGACACCACTAAATTACGGTACGGCATGTATGTTCCCAACGCTTTGCTCTTTGACGTGAAATGTAGAATGTATTTGGTTGGACAAAAGCTCTATGTTTAAAGTTTATATTTGTCCCTTGAAACTCACCTTTAGGACACGGGCCTTAACATTTATTCTTGGGATCTTCTAGGTTGGTCTACCTCCTAACTAAGTGGAGATCGACGCGGGATAATGAACAGGATCTCGACGTCATCGTTCCCCCCACAAAAAGTTTTAAATTAAAATAATAAATTTCATAAGTTCTAAACTCCACTCAGTGCAATTATATACTCGTTCTTTAACGATTCATTGACTAGCCTTAATCGAAAGTGCTCTCTCAGTTTTAAAAATGTCATATCAAGAACTAAACTTGCAAATTGACACATACATTTCAACTTGACATTTACATGTCCATACAAATTTTTAAAAGAATATTTGTATGTATGTTGAAGTAATAATCATGTCAAATACAAAGACAGTCTTATACATCCGGTTTGGTCTTGACGTGTTAACAAAACCTAAAAATTTGATATTATAAAATTTCAAATTAATAATATCGAGAAGCTAATTATAATATAATACTGATATGAATCTGACATAAAAAATTCAAATTCTCGGGAAGAAAAGTCTCAGATCCTCATGTTCAAACTAGAGTGGACAAGGTTTTGAAGGATTATACTCCTTGAGATAATGAATTTAGACGTCTAGAAAATCGGACAGTAGACAAAATCGATTGATATTAGCTTTATGATCGAGAAGTAATTATAATTAAAATTTCAATGATAAATGATCATATATTCAAATCTAAAATCAATTATAAAATGATCAAAATTCAAAGAAAATAATAAAATATAAATAAAAGCGAAATGAATTATTTAAATTAAAACTTAAAAAAAAATAAAAAAAATATCTCCCTGCTTTTGTCTTGGTGACAAATTAAGAAAACTTTTTCAAGCCGATGTTAAATTAAATACATAATAGCGTTTCGTTATTGCAATTGGTTATCCATTGTTATGGTGAAGATTAAGAATTGATTAATAAATGTAAAATGAACGTTAAATAAATTAAACAGTAATCGCAAATTAGAAACTGTAAAAATGATCAGAATTGAAGATATAAATATATAAAAGGCAGTAAGGATATAAGAAAGAAATAATAATAGAATCATTGTTTGAAGATTCATTGTTCTTTCTTTATATCCTTTACTCTATCTTATGTATATCTAGATGTTCACATGTTCCAATTTGTGATTATTGTTTAATTCATTTTAATTTATTTAATTGATTCTTAAGTTCTTCGTAAATACACGTTGTCGTCATTATTCAACAGCGTTAATTATCAGCGTGGGATGTGGCGTGTCCTCGTCGCGTGGTTTTGCCGATATGGCACCACAAATAGCGGTTCGACACGAGCCTCGGGTGGTTCGCGATATGACACCACTAAATTACTGCGTGTAGCCGATGTTCACGCTTTGCTCTTTGAGCGTGAAATGTAGAATGTATTTGGTTGGAAAAAAAACATGTTAAGGTTGACTTATATTTGTCCTGACAAATACCTCAGTCTCACAAGGACACTTTGGGCGACATAACCCATGTGTTCGAGGATCCTTTCGGGTTGATTATTACCTCTCGACTAAGTGGACAGGGGATCACGGCTTGGATGTGGAACCATAGATCTAGATCGGCGCATCGTTCTCCGCACAAAAAGTTTTAAATTAAAATAATAAATTTCATAAGTTCTAAACTCCACTCAGTGCAAATATATACTCGTTCTTTAACGATTCATTGACTAGCCTTAATCGAAAGTGCTCTCGGTTTTAAAATGTCATATCAAGAACTAAATTTGCAAATTGACACATACATTTCAACTTGACATTTACATGTCCATACAAATTTTTAAAAGAACATATACTTATATGTATGTTGAAGTAATAATCATGTCAAATACAAAAGAACAGATGCTATACATCCCGGTTTGGTCTTGGATCGTTAGTTAAAACCTAAAATTTGATATTATAAGAATTTCAAATTAATAATATTAGCTAATTCGTCATATAATACAAGATATGAATCAACGACATACTTCTAAAATTCAAATTCTCGGAAGAAAAGTCTCAAACCCATCTATGTTCAGAGTGAATGAGGTTTTGAAGATTATATTCCTTGAGATAATGAATTTAGACGATCCTCTAGAAAATTGAGTAGACAAAGTCTATCAATTGATATTAGCCTTATGATCGAGAAGGGTAATTATAATTAAAATTTCAATGATAAATGATCATATATTCAAATCTAAAATCAATTATAAAATAATCAAAATTCAAAAAAATAACAAAAACATAAATAAAAACGAAATGAATTATTTAAATTAAAACTTAAAAAAAATAAAATCAATCCATCCCTCATACTGTTTGTCTTGGTGACAAATTAAGAAAACTTTTCACAGCCAATGTCAAATTAAATATATAGCTAGGCGTTGCATTATTGAGCAATTGGTCGACAATTGTTATGATTAGAGAACAAGAATATAATAAATGTAAAATGAGCATTAAACAAATTAAACAAGTAATGAACAAATTGAACATGTAAAATGATCTAGAATTGAAGGATATAAATGTAAAAGGGCGGTAAAAGGATATAAGAAGAAATAATAATAGAATCAGTTTGAAGATTGTATTTGTTATTCCTTCTTATATCCTTTACTTCCTTCGTTATATCCTTCAATTCTAGATCATTCCTACATGTTTGTTCGATTACTATTTAATTTTTAATTTCATTTTGAATTTATTTGAATTGATCTTAATAAGTTCTTCTGCAAAATGCTGATGACATATTCATATATGCAGCGTCATCATAAAGCTTCGTAGGGCGTGGCGTGTCCTTCGTCGCGTGGTTTTGCGTGATATGATACCACATAAATAGCGGTTTACGACGAGCCCGGCCTGGTTCACCGCGCGATGACACCATTAAATCTCCGCTAGCGGCCGTATGTTCACGGCTTTGCTCTTTGTGAAATGTAGAATGTATTTGGTTGGGCAAAAGCCCTATGTTAGCTAAGGTTGACTTATATTTGTCCCTAGACAAACTCCACCAGTTTACAAGGACACTTTGGGCGGCGTAACTATGTTACGAGGATCCTTCGGGTTGGGTCGACTACCTCCTCGACTAAGTGGTGGGATCACGGCATGATGTGAACCATAGGATCTAGATGGCGTCATCGTTCCCCAAAAGTTTTAAATTAAAATAATAAATTTCATAAGTTAAACTCCACTTATCTGATTATATCTCGTTAACTAGCATTGACTACGAATCGAAAGTGCTCTCATTTAAAATGTCATATCAAGTACTAAACTTGCAAATTGACACATACATTTCAACTTGACATTTATATGTCCATACAAATTTTTAAAAGAACATATACTTATATGTATGTTGAAGTAATAATCATGTCAAATACAAAAAGAGCAGTCTTTATACATCCGGTTTGGTCTTGGAGGGTCGGGTTACAAAACCTAAAAATTTGATATTATAAGAATTTCAAATTAATAATATCGAGAGCTAATTACGTTATATAATACAAGATATGAATCAACGACATAGCTTAAAATTCAAATTCTTAGGAAGAAAAGTCTCAAACCCGATCCTCTATGTTCAAACTAGAGTGGACAAAGTTTTGAAGGATTATACTCTTTGAGATAATGAATTTAGACCCGATCCTCTGTAGAAAATCGGACAGAGTAGACAAAGTCTATCAATTGATATTAGCCTTATGATCGAGAAGGGTAATTATAATTAAAATTTCAATGATAAATGATCATATATTCAAATTAATAATATCGAAATTTAGAATACAAATATAAATAGCGAATAGCTAAAAATTCAAATTCTAAAGAAAATAAAAATCCTCACATGTTCAAAGAATTTTTTTTGAAGGTTACTCTTTGAGATAATGAATTTAGCGTCCTCTGAAAATGTTAAACAAAGTCATCGATATTAGATGATAGAGTAGTATAATTAAAATTTCAATGATAAATGATGATATTCAAATCTAAAATCAATTATAAAATGATCAAAATTGAGAAAATAGAAAATATAAATAAAAATGATGAATTATTTAAATTAAAACTTAAAAAAATAAAATAATCCATATATATTTGTTTTGGTGACAAATTAAGAAAACTTTTGCTCACAAGATATGTCAAATTAAATACATAATCTTCAGTATTCTTGTCATCTATTGTTATCTATCAATAATTATTAATAAATGTAAATGAATTAAACAATTATTACAAATTCGAACATGTAAAAATGATCTACTGAAAGTTAAATATATGCGATATTAAGAAAATAATAATAGTCAGTGAAGATTCTCATCCTGTCCTTTTCGCGTATATTTCTTAAATTCAACACATTAAATACGACGCGATTTCAAGAATTGATTCTATAAGTTCTACTACATGTGGTATCGTGCACGTCATTACTCGTACGGCTATGTTCCGGCTCTTTGCGTGAAATGTAGAATGTATTTGGTTGGGCAAAGTTCTATGTTAGTAGGTTGATTTATATTTGTCCCTTACAAACTCACCCCAGTCACAAGGGACACTTTGGACGTGGTCGTGTGTTCGACAAGGATCCTTGATTGGGTTAGATTCTACCTCCGACTAAGTGGACAGGATCACGACTGAGGATCAACCATGATCTAGATGGGCGTCATCGTTCCCCACAAAAGTTTTAAATTAAAATAATAAATTTCATAAGTTCTAAACTCATGATTATATATATTCTTTTAACGATTCATTGTACTTATTGAAAGTGCTCTCTCGGTTTTAAAATGTCATTAAGAACTAAACTTTAAATTGACACATACATTTCAACTTGACATTTACATGTCCATACAAATTTTTAAAAGAACATATACTTATATGTATGTTGAAGTAATAATCATGTCAATACAAAACATCTTTATACATCCGGTTTGGTCTTGGAGGTCAGTTATAAAACCTAAAAATTTGAAAGAATTATGTGACACAACTCTTTTGCAGATTGAAAAACTTGGACTAGTAGTACTAAAGAGAAGAGGAAGATGAAGTAAGTTTCATGAGGTGAATCCTCTCTTATTTATAAATTCTCCTTCTTTTTTCATCTATCTTATGACATCGACACATATGGTGCCTTGTCATAAGTTGCATGTATCATCTAAATTCATGTCATTTGTCATATCACATGCATATGCATGGACATGTGCATGCCCCATCATTCTCACTTCTAATGTCATAAAAGAGATGATTGGTTAAAGGAAAATAAACTCTTTTTGTCATATCTTCTTAATAAAATGTAATGGGTACTTGTACCCCATTTGTCATGAGCTTGCATGTGAAGGAGGTGGATTTTAATTAATTCACATGTTTCTTAAATGGCATATGACATCTACTCATATCTTTGTCTTCTCCTTCTCATTATTAAGAGAAACATGGGTTATGGATCATAGTATAATGAGTTTCTAAAATAATTTATTTCAGCCTCTTTCTTAGTGATTTGTTAAGGAGAGGATTTCTAGAAATTAAATGCCTAAATCTACTTTGGTCCATTACTTCATAGTTGATTAAATAGACCCTCAAAGTGATTTATTTTAGCTCATATCCCTTGATTTGTTGCATAAAGGGGTATTTGGCTTTATCTGATTAACTCTAGATAAATCGTCTTTATCTTACAGACAACATTTTGATCAAAATGGCTCAAAATATTAGTTTCAATCTCTATTTTCCTTGCGATTTGTGACATAAAGTTTTAAACATTATGCATATCTTATTTTCAATCAAATGCCTAAGTCTATTTTAGGTCCACTACTTCATGATTGATCAAATAGCCTTCAAAATAATTTATTTCAGATATTTTTCTTTATTTGTGGCATAAAAGGGGATTTTGGCCCAAACTTATACATATCTTATTTTCAATCAAATGCCGTCTATTTTGTCCACTACTTCATGATTGATCAAATGGGTCTTCAAAATAATTTATTTGCATATTTTTCCTTGATTTGTGCATAAAGGGGATTTTAAAACATTATGCATATCTTATTTTCAATCAAATGTCTAAGTCTATTTTAGGTCCACTACTTCATGATTGATCAAATGGGTCTCCTAAATAATTTATTTCAACCTCTTTTCCCTTGCTGATTGGTGGCATAAAAATGAGAATTTTTGGCCCAAATGATGTAAATGTATATTCGATCAAATAATTTATTTTAGATTACTCACTTCATTTTGGCCCATGAAATCCAATAAATCAAATATCTAGAAAGACATGTGATCCAAATGCAAGATAAATAAACAAAGGCAGTGCTACATCCGGTTTGGTCTTGGATCAAGTTAAAAAAATCAAAATTTGACATATAAACTTCAACGATCTTAATGTCCATGTAAAATTTTCAAAGAACATATACTTACATGCATGTTGAAGTAATTACTAAGTCAAATACAAAAGGACATATCTCACATCTCGGTTTGGTCTTGAGGTAGTTAAAATCTAAAATGTCATATTAAGAACTAAATTGCAAATTGGCACTACATTTCAACTTGACATTTACATGTCCACAAATTTTTAAAAGAAGATATTTGTGTATGTTGAAGTAATCATCATGTCAAATACAAAGCAGATCTTGCTCTACAAGTTGGGTCTTCGTTAAAAAACAAAATTTGATATTATATGAATTTTAAATTAATATTAGAAATTTTCGTCATATAATACAAGATATGAATCAATGACATATCTTCATTCAAATTCTCGGAAGAAAAGTCTCAAACCCGATCTTATATGTTCAAAGAGTGAGTTTTGAAGGATTATACTTCGAGATAATGAATTTCTCGATCCTCATAAATGGACGAGTAGACAATCTATCGATTGATATTACTATGTCGAGAAGTAATTATAGTTAAAATTTCAATGATAAATGATCGTATATTCAAATCTAAAATCAATCATAAAATGATCAAAATTCAAAGAAAATAACAAAAATATAAATAAAAGCGAAATGAATTATTTAAATTAAAACTTAAAATAAAAATCAATCCACCTCCTTATTTATTTTGTCTTGGTGACAAATTAAGAAAACTTTTCTAAAAGCGTCAAATTAAATACATAACTTCACATTCTCAAATATTCCAAAAGTGTGGCGTGTCCTCTTTAAAGTGGTTTTGTGATATGACACCACATAAATGTGATTACGACGAACTAGGGTGGTTGCATGATATGACAATAATAAATTACGGTCATGGCAGTATGTTCCTCAGCGCTTTCTCTTTGAAAGTGAAATGTAGAATGTATTTGGTTCAAATATGTTATTGGGTTGACTTATATTTGTCCCTGACAAACTCCCCAGTCTACAAGACACTTTGACGGCGAACTTATATTCTTGACAAATCCTTTGGGTCGACCCTCTCGACTAAGTGGAAGGATCACGACAAACTGGAATACGGAACCATGGGATCAGGCATCATCGTTCCATAGTTTTAAATTAAAATAATAAATTTCATAAGTTCTAAACTCCACTCCTGATTATATACCGTTCTTTTCGTTAATCGAAGTGTTTCTCGATTGGGAGGGTAATTGCTTATGAGCTTGCTATAGGAAACCCTAATCGATATAAAAGTTCCACCACGAAATCTACGGGTAGTGTCTTTCTATCTATTATTCATCTTCAAATTATCACCAACTTAAACAACTCTTTTCTTTTTGTTTTCCAAAAGAGGTCGGTGGCGAATTTTTGGATCCCACAATTATATAAATAATATTAAATATATAAAATTATGCGATATGCATATAAATCCGTCAATTATAAAAAATTACACAAATTTTAAATATTTGAACACATTCTCTCTCTCTCTCTCTCTCCATGTATGCATGCGTGTCCGTACCTATGTTAGGATTGTGCATGACTCAGCTGCTAGTTTTCCTTCATCCAGATCATTCATTGCTACCCGACGGCTCCCAGATGCGATTCTGGAAGCTAAAGAACCCTTGTCTTTATTTCCAGAAAATTAAGTTAATTTCTGGCTCAATTTCATCGATGTCTAACTCAAATTTACTCCAAAACAAAATTTCGTGTTTAATCAATTAAGTTTTCTGTGCAGGTGGATGACTTGCTAATCGCGATGTTATGAACTTTATTGATTCTCCTAACTGCCTGGAGAGTTGCATGCTGGCATCTTCTTCTGTTTATAGGAGGCAACTTTTTCTAATAAGATCTTTGGGCGGCTACTGCTGTAGAGTTCATATGGAAAGAGGAGGACGAGCAGTGAGTTCAAGCCTTTCTACTTTAGGGGCTGATGCTGAGGGTGTAATAAGAAAAATTACACCTATATTGGATCCTAATCTTTATAAAGGCCAAGCGGGTAAATCTTTAGTTTGGCATGGAACAAGTAATGTGTGATCATGATTTGATTTCTATGAGTTTCATTTATCTGGCAGATAGATAAATTTGTATTTTTTAATTTTTTTTCATTTAGTAGATATGCTTTTTTTCAGCATTTACTGATTCTTCAAGTAAAATTTGTTATTTTGTTTAAGCGATGGACTTCACTAATCACTAGAGATTACAGAGGAAGACACTCTGAGAGTGTTAAAGCACTAAGAGTGAAAATTATAACCGAAGCGAACAGGTCGAAAATGGAAAGAAGAGGCTCCAGTACAAGTAAAGGATGCCCAAATACATACAGAATATTGATGATTAGCTGTATTTTGTGTCGCATTCTGGCAGATCATCTTTGCAAGATTCTTAGTTAAGGATCCAACAAATCTCAAACTTTTGTTCTATTTTTTATCCCTTCTACAGTATATTATGGATGTAGCATGCACTTAAAGGGAGGTGCATATTAGGTTAGTATTTGAGGTGTGCACTGTCCTATGTGTGCATGTACACGCCTAATCCACGCAAAACTGATACACTATAGATGTGCACACGCCTATGCGCACTTGTATACAGTGTTCACATGTTTCTTTGTGTTAAGGAGATTGATGTAATATCATTGCAAGAATACAATTAGCAGAAAAAGAATGCCTGTTCGGGTTATCTTTAGCTAAAATAGAAGTTTCATTTATGTAGCATCAGAAAGAGATTATGCACTTCTTTCTTGATAGTGTTATCAAAAAATCATGGACACAAATAGGATCAGTGTATGTTTCAGTTGTCTGGTTTGTGTTTGAATTATCACTGTCATGTTCATGTTTATCAACCAATTGATGAGTTAGTTGGGTTCCTACCAAATTTTCTTCGTTGTTATCATTGATTGATTAATGTGAATGCCCTGATCGTTAATATTCAAACAGTTTTTTTTTCTTATTCTATTTCTAGGAGGTTATTGATATCTAGTAGTCATTTCTTCATTCATTCAAAGCCATTCTTTGCGAAGTGGCTCTCAGTATAGGCTTATTTGGTGGTTCAGGAAAGGTAGCAGTGATTGGTGGCTGTCGTGAATATACAGGAGCTCCTTATTTTGCTGCCATATCAGCCCTCAAAATTGTCAGCTATCTCTTTTCTCTTACAGTTCTCAATTAAAATTGCTGCAAAGTTTAAAATGATGGAGTCATGCAGGGTGCAGATTTGTCACATGTTTTCTGCACTAGAGATGCTGCGGCAGTTATAAAATGTTATAGCCCTGAGTTGATTGTTCATCCTGTTCTTGAAGAATCATACAGTGTGAGGTACCTTTTTTGCTTTATTTGTTGAGCTTAAGCCTTTATTCTTTCTGATGATGTCCATGCTTTTAGGGACGAAGAGATAGCAATGGTTTCTGCTAAGGTGCTTGGCGAAGTTAAGAAGTGGATGGAAAGGTTTGATTGCATTGTTGTTGGTCCTGGTCTTGGAAGGGATCCATTTCTCCTGGTGTGTTCATGTGTTTCAAAGATTCCTCAAGAAGATATATTAAGTCATTTAATTTTTACCAATAATTATGTGCTACTTTATGCATATGAGTACCAAGTCTGCTTCCTTTTATTTTTGGGTGATAGTGCAGCTCCTTTATTTTAAGTATTCATATCAAGGCTGGTTCTCTTTTCTGCTTGTTCTTTATATTTATGGGATTTTGGAGTGTTTGCTTCTTACAATCTTGTAACTAATCTGTAATTTAGTCCATGAGATGTTCTACAAGATATCATTTCTTTTGATGCTAATAAGCTATCTAAGGCTATGTGAAATGAGAATGTGAGTAAGTGGTGTTGGTAATTATCTCGTCTAAGAATTACAAGCTAACGAGCTTATGTTTCCTGTTTTCCCTTGCATGCTTTTGGTCATGCAATTACTTTTAAGAATAGTCTAACATGTTTCTTGTTGTATAGTTATGCTTTTATGTCTGCAAACAAGTATGGAATAAACTATAACATTGTATGAGCCTCTTCTTTCATGAACCTAAACAATAGAGAATGGTATCAAGTCGAGTTTAAGCAGGATAATCTTAAAGCCAAAATTGAACATTTTTATTTTAACTTCAGCCAAGTTCACATTGAGTCGAAAATGATCAATTCTATGTCAATTTTGGAGTTTTTGGAGCTAAGTCTTTTAGTTTTCAAAGAATATCAAATTCACTTAATAAAATCATGCGAGGAAACAAGTCATTCTCAAGCCAAAGTAAATAGATTTTGATTTATTTAAAATTTGAGTGAATAGCAAGCAAGTTTTGAGTTTTGAACAGAATTGGCAGCTTTAGCAGACATGCATGTGATCATCTATGCTATTAGTATGCTATGCAAAATCCTAGATTATGAAAGAGATGCTCTTTTTTTCTCTACAAGAACACCCAAAGGTGACCTTATTCTCCCATGTCAATAAGCCTACTTGTTAAAGAAGGATATTTGGTACTTCTACATAAAAAATAAAATAAAATACTCCAATAGTCCAATTGCTTGCTCCACCAAGCACTACGTTGCAGGGCTATTAACGATTTTCTCTAGCCGACCCTCCTAAGTAAAATTAACTTAAAGTCATTCAAGCTGATCTCAAGCTGAGCTAGTTATAGATTGGATTGATTCAAATCCGGTTTAATCTAAGCCAAATGTGGCTCATTACCTTGATTCGAGATCAATTTGAGCCCAACATGGACAACATGCATGCATATGCATACACACACCCAAGCAAACTTTTACTTTTTGATCCGATCTTAAGCTAGCTCATCCAATTCAAGATTGGTTCAATTGATCCATTTTGAGGGCTGTTTGAGTCAAATTCACAGCCCTACGAGGTTGTTATCAGCCTTCCTCGTGTGACCAAGCATCATGCCACAATAATAACTCTAGGAAAACATAAATATTTGCATATGAGTTTTCACCTTAGCTTACTAACCTAAGGGATTGTAGGCCAGAACTGGTTTTCTTGAATCTCACCATTGCTTCATCTTCTCAGAATTGTGTTAGCGATATCATGAGGCACGCTCGTGACGCCAAAATTCCCACTGTTATTGATGGGGTATGTCTCTTATTACTGATTGAACATTCTCTGCCATTCATTGTCTACTATAATCATTGCTGACAATTTCATATATTTTGATTTTAAGGTCAACTTTGATACTCCAAAAAAGTAACTTTATAACTTGTGCATGTTTCACAGGATGGCCTTTTCTAGTAACGAACAACCTTGATCTGGTTAAGGGAAATTCTTTGGCTATCTTAACACCAAATGTCAATGAGTACAAGCGCCTACTTGAAAAGGTTCTTCAATCTGAAGTAAATGATCAAAATGCTTCTGAGCAATTGGCATCCCTTGCTAGAAGGTGAATTTTCTGCATCCCCAATTTCTTATGCACTAAAATAGAAAAATCAATCTTATCACGATTTCCTCTTTTGTCAGCATTGGTGGAGTAACCATTTTAAGAAAAGGAAAAACAGATCTTATTTGTGATGGTTTAACTGGTAATTGTTTTCAATTAATCTTCTTATGTAAATGCACTTATTTTTATTCATGTGGTACATATTTCAATTATTAATTGTTATTAATGAGATTAACTTTCTGCTGGATGTTTTGTATTGCTAAAAAGTTAACGAGGTGAGCATTTTGGGATCCCCTAGGCGCTGTGGTGGACAAGGCGATATACTTTCTGGGAGGTTGGTTATTTTTAAAGTATTTAGTTCTTTAGTTGATCTCCCTGCTCTATATTTTCATCTTTCATTTTGCGTTTTGTTGATACTAAATGCTACTCCTTCTCCCAACAAAGTATTATGTCAGCCTGCACTTTTGATGGTGCTCATACTCTTTATCCTTTTTTAATCATAGAGCTACAATTGTCATGAAGATAAAATTTCAATCTACTTCTTGTTTTTAGGTGATAATTCATCTTTTTGTTTAGCAGTTGGGTTTGAATTCATTATAATTGAAATGTCTTTGGAAAAAAATAGTGGATATTAATCCCAGCCACCAAATTCAAATGGATGATTGGGATTAATCAATTGTGCTGCACAATTACAGTGGTAGTTGGAGAGGACCCTTATACTTCCATAGGTGTCTTAGGGTAACACTTGGAATAATTTATAAAAATTTATTTCATTTGTCCCAAGATGCTGCTGCCAGCTTTTATGATTGCATTTTTGTTGCACTCTTCCAACAAGTTTTGAGCTTACACATCATCTAGTTGTTAGGTTTTGATATTTGTTTAGATGAACTTATTAGTTTACACATCATCAATTTTTAAGCTTGCATATCATCAACTTTTGATATTAGTTTATTTTACAACATCAAGTCCGTGTTTTTTTCTTTAATTATAGTATTGAACTTTTTTTTGCACATGATATTAAATTTTTTTTCCTTTGATTATTCCTTAATAATATTGCTAAAGTTGTGTATTTGCTCTCATGCATGATGTCAGTGTTGCGGATTCGTCTTGCGCCATACTATCTTTCCACGTTAAAGAACTAAAAATGGCCGGTATCCGAAATGTTTTCCACATATCTATGGCTTTTGATTTATAATATTTATGTAATATGAGGGATACAAGATGTACTTAATAGATGACTTTAAGTTTATATGCATAGTAATTGTTCAAAATTGGAGCAGAAAATTACCCTTGGCTCAAATGAATGAAGCGAGTATGATTTGAATGTCGGTGTAATTTTCAGAAGACAGATGGAATAATAGATAAGACACTACCCAGAGATTTCATTCTTATTTGGTGAGGATTTTAGATCGATTCTGAGGTTTTATAGCAGCTATAGTTAATTACCTCTCAAATCCGAACTTTCGATTAAAATTTGTAGATCGCGTAAGCATTAGCGTATAGTAACTGCTGTGGAGTTTTAAAACATGGAATTTATGAAATTCATTATTATTAGCTTAAAACGGATGGTTGGAGGAATGGCGATGTGCCCGATCTAGATCTCATGATTCCGTTATCCCGGGCTGTCGCGGTCCCTAGTCTACTTAGTCAGAGGAGGTAGTCGACCCAGAAGGATCCTTAGCACATGGGTTACGTCGTCCGTCAGCTGACTTGGGGTGGTGTTTGTCAGGAGGCGGGCATAAGTCTACCTTAACCGAGAGGGTTTTTTTGCCTATCGGGTGTCATGATTCACAACTCAAAAGGCAGTCGTTGGGAGCATCTGATTATCATGATTGTATAATTGTTTTATTTGGCGACAATCGTCGAGAACTCGGTAAATCGCATATGTGAGAACTGCTTAGTCAAGCCAACCATATGACACAAACCACGTTCTTACTGACATAAGATTAATTCCGATGTTCCGGATCTGATAGCGCAATCCGTTTAGCGATTGGACCATTTTAGTTCGCCGTCAAATCGGGTAGACTTAAAAAATGCGCATCGCTTCGTCGCTCACTTGCTGTCCAATTGAGTAGATCTCGCATGATAGATGTTTTAAAACCCGGCGCGTCAATTTTATGAATGGAGGTCGTTTGGATATTTCGCCGACTCCGATATCGCGTTGACGCGTGATATAGATCGGCGATCGGTTCATTAGATTGAATATTTATATTACGATCAATTTCGGCGTTGAGCGGTGGTGAAGTCCGTCGATCGGAGGTTTTGGCGATTTTGCACCATCGAGTGTATTTATTCTCGATTTGCTTATCACTTCGATCATTTGACATTCTGTGGCTGTCACGAAGCGTGGAATGGTCTTTTGGTAGGTTTGCGTTTGAAGTCGAACTAATTTCGTGCGAAGGTTGTTTGGGCGTCATTGTAGTTTCCCAACTCCGATATGAGCGTCGACATATTGGCGACTCGATCGTTTGTCGGTTGATTATTGGGTGCAATATTTATATTACTAATTTCGATGTTACGAGCCTTGATAGCGAAGTCATTCTCGTCGAGGTCGTTTCGATTGATTTCGACGATGTTTGGCACATCTCAATTCCGATTTGCGAGTTACATGAAAGGTCCGTCGATTTTGGATTTTGAAAGGTGGATTGATGTATCATGGAGGTCAACAAAAATGATTTGTTAATAATAGATTTAAAGTCCTCAAAAACACTAAATAAAATTATAAAAGTGGCATATAACTTTTTCCTGTCATGTCTATTACTTTTGATTTACAATATTTTATACAATGAAGGATAGAAAATGTGTTCATTATATAGGTATATCTTATTTTACATGAATTATTGTTGTTCAAATTGATTTGTTAAGAATAGATTTAACGCAGAGAGCACTCAATAAAAGTGGCATGCAAAATTATGACAAAATTTTCTTCTATCATATCATGGCAGTTGATTTACACTATTTATGTACAACAAAGCTTAAAAAATTATTGATTTATTTAAGGTTATATGAATAGTAGCATAGAAACAATATGTTAAAATTATATCAAATAACACTCAATAAAAATCTCAATGAGAATGAACGGAAATTGATCTAATGATTAGAATAATTGATTCACAACATTTGTTAACATTTGATTGACAGCATTTTTTAATAAAATTTTGGCATTCTTTGATGTTTCAGTTCATTGAATCCAATGGTCCTTGGGAGCATATCAGGCTCTGCGCTGCTTAGGAAAGCAGCTTCTCTTGCTTTTGAGAAGAAGAAAAGATCAACCCTTACTACTGATATCATTGAATGTCTGGGAAAAAGGTATTTTCTATTTATTGAGTGCGAATTTTCATCAATAAAAAAAAAAAAAAAAAAATTTTTTTTTCTTCTGCTCTTATTGTCCATGTGATTTATTTATTTATTTTATATTTGTATTTATTGCAGCTTGGAGGATATATGTCCTGCATATTGATCTTATTATAACATTTCTAAGGGTAAAGAGATTGGAGGCTTTTAGACTTTGTGGTTTTGCTTCTTTTGTTGGTGTAATACTTTTTATGCTATCTGTATGCCAAAAAGGTTAATGAAGATGATTTAATGATGGTTGCTTATCCGTGTTTGGAATTTTTTTATTGGAACTTCAGTGATTTTCTCTTCAGATATATGATTTTTTCTGATATATTATCATACTTTTTGGCACTATATAGTAACTAGGGGTGTAATTGAGTCAAGTCAGTCGAATTAAAATTTAATTATTTAAGCTTATTTGAACTTCGAGCTCGAGGAGCTCGATTCACTCGTTAGCAGCTCGGCTCATTAGATAAAATTGAAGCTTGAACTGGTTTACTGGATTTCCAAGCTCGAGCTTGATTGTAAAGGCTGCCGATTTTGAAGCTCGAGTATAAAAGCTAGATTTTTTTAATTTTTTTGCCTACATTGTTAATTTATAATGGTGTATATATATATATATATATATATATATATATATATATATATATATATATATATATATATATATATATATATATATATATATATATATATATATATATATATATATATATATATATGCAATTATTATATTTGTAGATAACATCTAAGCAACATAAATTTAAATAGTGTTAAACATAGTAATTAAATATAGTGTTAAATATGTCATTGCATGTAAGCAATTATTTTTATTTACAGATAGCATATTGTGATAAATATTTCATATAAATTTAATTTGATAGTATCATGCAACTTTTTAATTTCAAATCAAATAACCTTTTAATATTACATTGAAAATAAGAAAAATTATAATTTTTATTTGATCAATATAGAATTACATATAGTAATAAATATCTCATATAAATTTATTTTGATAGTATTGTACAATTTTCAAATTTCAAATTAAATAACCTTTTAATATTACATAGAAAATAAAAATAATAATAATTTGTTGTTGATCAACACATCAAAATAAAATGGAATTTTAGCAATACTTTATTTTATATAGAAAATAAGAAAATAGAAAATGAATTTTCAGCAAGAAAGAATGATAGATGAAAGATATGATAAGAATTATAATTTTTAAAGTCATTTCCTTTTTGAAGCATCCTCATCTAGTACTACTTAAGGATGAGCGTAAGGCCTAACAATCACAATATAATAACATGAGTTTTTTAGAGCAGTAAATTCATACCATAAAAGTTACAAGTAAAGAGCAAAGTAAAGAAAATTTTAGAAAAGTCTCAGGCTCAGTCAACCCAAAATCATCTCAAGCAACAAAATATGTGAGCATCCAAACTTGATAGAAGGATTACAATCACATATAGTGTTTTAAAGAGAAAATGGAAAAAACATCAAAGCCATCACAACCAACTTACCTCAGGTCCTCGAATAAGTCATTCAACCAAAGAATAATTGCCTACAAAGCTCCTATTCATGACACCAAAAAATAATATAAACAACCGACAATAAAGCCAAGTAGCCAACTATGACCTAGCCTACCAAAGACCTAAATACAACTGTCCGTCCTCAAGCAACAACAATTGGGAAAATAACCACAACCATGCCGGAATAGCAACCAAAGCAAAAAAAGGGCAAAGAAGACAGCAGCCAAAGAGAAAAGGGGAGAAACATAAAAGGCCTAAAAGGCCTAAGAAAAAGAAAGATAAATAGCGACCCGATGTAACCCAATAGCGACAAAACAATGCACAGCTAATTCATATCTGATGGAAGCAATAGACTACACCTACCAACTAATTTAAACAACAATAATATAAAGCCACACAACTAATGAGCCAACCAAAAATCAATATAGACAGGAAAAAAAAACAACCAAGGTAGAGAACAGTGTAGCAACCTAAACCTAAGATGAAATAAACAACCAAGTGACAACCCGAAGGGATGTTAGCAAGAAGCCCCAGAAATCAACAAATTGACCACTAGTCTACCACAAAATCAACAATAATACAACAGTAACAGCTTAATACTGGGTCTAAAAGATAGAAAAAAAAACTACAAAGACAGAACAGCTGCAGCAACAACAATAAAAATTGCACCAGCAAGCAAAATAGAATAGCATCAGCATGTAAAGAGCAAAGTAAGGAAAGTTTCATAAAAGGCTCAAGCTCAGTCAACCCAAAATCATCTCAATAAGCAACCAAATATATGAACATCCAAATTTCAATAAATAGGTTCACCTAGTCAACCAAAGGCCAAAACATAAAGATCCTCCTCCAACAACAATTAAGAAAGCAAACAGGATCAACAGACTCTCCTCCATCAACAATCAGAAAAGCAAACATAACCACATAGCTGTTGACCTTCATATGTATGTCACAAAGTCAAGTGGAACTGAAAATATTAGACTTGAAGTGACGGTCTGTAGGCATAAAATGCACTTTCGATGTCGTTGAAAATGATCAGCGACCATGAGCGACTTAGTATTGATATGAAAATTGATCGGGATATAAATATTGCGACGATAAGCAGCCGTCAAGCGCCATTAGTCGCATATTGAGGTCGGAAGGCGATGTAAGTTAGCTGTTCGTGAAATTGATCAAACCATTGGCTTCAAAATCAAATCATCAAATAAGAGTGTTCACTCAATTCGGACAATCTGCGAAAATCGGTGAGTGAAAATGGCGTGTATTTCCTAAAATTCCAATTTTAGAGCGAATCGGCCGATCATTGAAGCGGACGTCATTCGTTGAGCGATTCGAGTTAATATATATATATATATATATATATATATATATATATATATATATATATATATATATATATATATATATATATATATATATATTTATTTTCATTTAAATCATTTAAATTAATTAATTTTAAAATCTCTAAATTACACCCACTCAACAGTTCCCCATTTTATTTTTCAGTTTTCTAAAAAAAAGAAATTAAAAAAAAAAACTGGAAAGAAAAACTATCCACTCCCCCCTCATTCTACAACTCCATCATTTTCCTACGTTTCTCTCTCATGATTTCCCCTCTCACGTCCAAAAAAAAAGGTAATTCTCCTTCCCTTTTTTTGAATTTTCTTCTCAATTTTCCTGTTCCGGCCGCAATCCCACCAGCTCCAATTCCCCGGCCTGCCTTCCGGCCGCGACCCTCTCCGCTTCGCGTCCGCCGCCGCGAAACCGCTCCGTTCTTGCGCACTCCGCTTGCCGTGACCATCCGCGTGCGACCGCACCATTCTGTTGGTCCAGCCAGATCGCCCGCTTCCGCGTTGAACGCCACGGCTTACACCGTCCGGCCCGCACCAGCACGGGACCCAGTATCCCGTGACCGCCGTTCGCTTCGACCCGAGCAAACGATCCGCCGTTCCTTGTGCTGTCGCCGACCGCGCACGGCGACCGTACATGGACTGTCGTCGCGCCAAACCCGCGACGCGCGGCCGAGCCCCGCCGCGATGCTGTCTCAGCCCGATCGACCCACGCAAACCCGAACGACCCCGGCCTGCTGTGCATTTCTCGCCGGCGCACCGACCCACCTGCACTGACCCGCCATTCGCTCGACCCGATCAACCCACCCAAACTCGAACGTCGCCGGTTTGCTGCGCGTTTTCCGCCGCCCCACCGAACCGCCTCCGCTGACCCTCCGTTCGCTCGACCCAAGCGACCCGCGCAAACCTGCGATCCCTCCGTTCCTCCAGCCGTCTAAATGCCGTCGTGTGCTGTTCCACGCGATTTGTCGCAGCGGCCCTTCAATCTTCAGCCCGTAAACCATTCCACCAGCCAGCGCCTTCCTACATCGCTGTCCGGCCTGCTGCATCCCACTAGCCGCTTAATCTTCGACATAAGAAAAAATATCGTTAAGGCTTTTCTTCTTTATTGTCTTCATTTTGCGTGGATGTGGGAAGAAAATCGTTAAGTCTTCCTTTTTGCGTCATTCATCACCTTTTTTTTGCCATACGTGGGAAAAAATATTCTTTCAATTTTGTCTCCGCGCCTTCTTCGCGCAAAATCGGAAGAACATCGTCGAAGGCGATTCTTCGATTTTTCGTCACCTTACCGTGCATCCCCAATCGACCACTGTTCCTTTAAGAACAGCAAAACATAAATAAATTATGTGATTTGTGAATAATATATATATATCTTGTATTGTTCTTTCGGTTTGATTGTACTCGGAGGCGTGATGAAAAATAGGTTCTTGGTCATGAATAGCTCAGCTACGCAGAGTCGAAGTCAAACACTTGTCAGATGTCGCTCCCCCTAAATGAAATATTGTCGAAATTTTGTAATTCTGACTTAGAAAAAAGATAATTATATATTGTTGTATGTATTCTTTCGGGTTAAAGACCTCGTTAAGAGAGTAGCGACGAGATGCTTCAGTGATGTTCAGACACCACTCCTTCGAGAGGCCAAGTAAATGATCCACCCGGGATATGAGGGCTCTAAATTGTCAAATCTTTTGACTTAGAAAAAATGTGAGGATAAAATGAGCTGACTTAGGAGCGCTAAATAGGAAAATCTGTAGTTAATTTTAAACTAAAAAGCATCAAACAAAAAAAGGGAGGGGGGGGGGGGAATTAAAATGACATACGACATATATAAAAACAAAACAAAATAAGAGAATGGTAAAAATCATTTACAAAATTTATTGAAGCAGAATTGAAAGTCCACTGAAATTCCTAATTACTTTCTTTCAAATGCCTTAACTCTAACCTTTCAAATAAATGGGATAGAATAGTCAACACCCCCTTTTGCCTTATTTATAGAAATTGGGAGAAAGCGAAAGAGAAATTGAATAAAAGAGAAAATCAAATTTGAATAAGGAGGAAATTCAAATTGAATAAAGAAATTCAAATTTGAATAAAATCAAATTTGAATAAAGAGGGAAAAAAATCAAATTTGAATAAAGAGTGGAAAAAATCAAATTTGAATAAAGAGGGGAAAAAAATCAAATTTGAATAAAAGAGGGGGGAAATCAAATTTAAATAAAAAAGGGGGAAATTCAAATTTGAATAAAAAAGGGGGAAATTTAAATTTGAATAAAAGAGGGGGAAAATTAAATTTGAATAAAAAATTCAAATTTGAATAAAGAGGAAAAATCAAATTTGAATAAAAGGAGAAAATTCAAATTTGAATAAAGGAAAAATTAAATTTGAATAAGAGGAAATTCAAATTTGAATAAAAGAGGAAAAATCAAATTTGAATAAAGTTAAATTCAAATTTGAATAAAAAGTGAAATTTGAATAAAAAGGAGGAAATTCAAATTTGAATAAAAGAGAGAAAATTAAATTTGAATAAAGAGGGGGAAAAAATCAAATTTGAGTAAAAGAGGGGGGAAAATGAGAATTACTTTGAGGAATAAATATTCTTCTTAAAATAACAAATTAAATTATCATTTGAATACATACTTCAGCATGCTTTTGCTTTGAAAGCCTTTATATATAAGTAGACATAAGGCAAAACTAAATCAAAATCTATAAAAAAAAAATTTTATTTGATCAAAATTAAGAATTTTATTCTAATTATGATTTTTCAATGATTTCATTAATTAAAATGAAATTAGCTAAATACAACTTTATGTGCTTTCGGACATGGAGATTTCAAAAATTTTGATGTCGAAAGAAACTAAGTTGGAATTAAATGAAAATATGAAATCAATCTCATAATTCAAACATAAAATTACCTAAATTACTATACACACATGGGCTCGATCTACAATGCTTAAATTCAAGTATATGAGGATGTTGTGAGTTCTCCGGTTTAGTCTTATGTTGGGTCAGTTAACAAAATAAGAGTTTCAAATCGATTGAAATATGTGGATTATATAGGGTAATAGTAGATATAATCCTGTTAGCATAAAAGAGTTGACATGATCTAAAGCTCTTAAATATATGTCCAATCAATTTTCTAAATCAAATTAAGTAGCAAAAAAGCTACTTAAATGAAATTCTATCATTAAAACTTAAAGCAAAACTTCCATCACCTTATGATAGTTTATGGGGTGACAAATTAAGAAAACTCTAGCTCACAAAGGAATGTCTAATCAAGTGTTATCTATGTTCACTCAATCAATCTCTTGTCGGTGGGGCATTGGCGTGTCCTCGCGTGGCTTGGACAATAGGCTCCACAGATGAAGCGATTCACGAGTCCTTTGATCGGTGGTTTGGCGGTCCGGCTCCATTATATTATGATCATCGTCATATGCTCCCAATGGCTCACGCCCTTTGAGTTGTGAATCATAGGGTATACTTGATAGGGCAAACAACCTCTATCAGTAGACTTAAGGCGTCTCCAGACAAACACCACCCAGTCCAGGATTTCTTGGGCAGCTTATGTTGTTGATGAGGATCTTACGTGGTTGGGTTGTACCTCCTCGACAAAGTAGGAGACTGGCGGCTTGGGATGAAGGAACCATGAGATCTAGATCGGGCACGTCATCATTCCCTCAACCATCCGGTTTAAGCTGAAATAATGAATTTCATATCTTTAATTTTAAAACTCTACATGTTACTACTATACGCTACGCATTCAGCGATCTAATGACTCGAAAGTTCTCTCTCTTATTGAGAGAGTAATTCTATGGGCTTTGCTATAGGAAACCTAGAACCAGATCTAAAGTTCTCACCAAATGAGGATGAAATCTCTAGGTAGTGTCTTATTTACTATTCCATTTGCCTTCTGAAAATTACATCGACACTTTAAACCACTCTTTTCATCAAAGAGGTCAGTGGCAAATTTTTGAAGCCCACAGATTTTTGGCGACTCTGCTGGGGACAGGATTCTCTTTCCATCTTTGGCTAATCATATATGTGATATAGTAGCAATACAATTTTTGAAAATTTAAAATAACGAAATGGTGATTTAAGTGTGTGACAAATTCAATATGAGCATCTATGTAGAATGAATCATTCTGTAGAGTGTGTATTTATTACACCATTATTTGTTATGCCATCTTGAAAGTATGGGGTGAAATAATAATTGCTAATTACTAATCCCATCTTTCACTTTTTTAGAAATGGATCTAGCACTCATTTCCGTTGACTAGTTAGGTGCAACATCTTCCTAACGCCGTCATCAACAGAGATGTCGGCTACCATTCAATTTGGTAGCTTGAATTTCACAGAATTTATCGTGGCGCAACTCACAGTACAGGTACACATTATCAGAGCCATCTTTGGAAGGCCTCAAGTTAAAATCCTACTAGCCAGTCATGTGACCAGTTCACAACCAAGTGAAGGAGTTCTCCCAATAGAGAACTTAGGTTTTCAAAGCTAGGTCAATCTAAAGCTCCGTGATGACAAGAATCATCAAGGGACTTATTTAATTTCTCTGGTACAAGCTTTGTGCCTTTCTTTAAACATGATCATAAAGCTTCCTCGTCATGAAGCAAATTAACCAGAAGACAGAGAAGAAGCAGAAATGCTGAGCTGAGGGCTCGACAGATCCCCTTCGAATGACCTAGAGAGCAAGCAATACTGTCACCGGAAGCGAGTATTCCTACCCACAATAACTTTGATAATCTAAAGTGGGTAAAGAGGAATAGCTCTATTGGAGAAATAAACCGATCTTGAACCAACCAGCTCCACCACCACAGAAGATAGCACGAAACACTATTTGCGGGATACATAAAGTTCTCAAAGTAGCCAGGATAGAGGCTAATGAAAGAAAATATCGAGGCTGTGTGAGGGAAAATCTAAGAAAATTGTCATCTCTTCGATAAGCGGCCGGAGTACACTTTGCATGGTGAACATGGGGCATGACACTTGGACGCATGTCATCATTCTTTGGAAGGTCTGGCGAATGGTAAGCAAATATGGAGGCCAAGGCCCCATAATGAAACTTTGAGTAATATAAGGGTGTGACATGATACATATACTCAGAAATTCGTCTCAAAATTAACTCATCAGAAGTGGATACCCAAAAGAATGAATATCAATGATGAAAGATATGATGGTCGACACCTAGAGAATCCTAGGATCCCATCTCGATTCACCCCACAAGAGAAGGTTGACGTTGATCGTGGTCCTTTAATAAAAGAGGTGGTTATTCCGCACATTGAACCAGAGATCCACTGGAAACGTCGATCAGAAATTCATGTGCAAGAAGAAAATAATGAAGAAGATTCTATAGAAATAGAAGTCATCTATATGGTTAGAGATATAGATGAACTCTCCAGTTAGCACCATCAGTAGCAATGCGAATCCAGGGAATTTGAACCTGAATTTGATGCTTATGAAGAAGAGTCCACGTAAGCAGAGGATGGATCTTGAGCTTTTGAAGAAGATCAAAATGAGATAGAAATCATGGGTGTCAAAGTTGTCTATATGGTTGAACCGAAAATGATCGACCTTACACTTTTATAATCGGCGTTGTATAGACAACAACTATCGCAAATGCACAAGGAGAAGGTAGTCAAGTTCTCCTGAAAAAAGTGAGCAACAACATATAAGAAATAAAAGAAGAGGAAGAACACATCTTGATTGGCGTCATGGCTAGCTAGAGAACAAGAGAAATGTATCAAATGGAGGCCAAAGACAAGGAGATTGCATACTTGGCACCAACATGAATAAAATGATGGTACAAATGAACATCATGATGGAGATGTTATAGAAGAATATCACATCAAGTGCAACACCTATTTTGTCTCTCTAACCATCGTAGCTAACAATACAACTTCTACACTACCTAATTCGTGATACCTCAAGCTCTACGGTATGTTATGCATGAACAAGGGATGAAGTTAACCAAACACCTCTCTAGCGACAATTCAATATTGCGACATGGCAAATTTGCTCTAGAAATAATAATCAATGAAAAGATAAACTGTCATAGCCTTAGGCGGTGAAAATTGAGTGAGTGGTCACCCATGAATATGATCAAGTGTACCCAAAAGGTTACTCGATTAAAATTCAATACTTTAGGTGGGCTTGGTAATCCAAAGCAACATTGGCCTAATTTAAGGTTACTTGTGGTAACATGGGAGGGAACAATGCACTGCTTTTCCATCAATTCGTTAGTAACTTGACCTGTTGCTTTTAATGGTGTGCAAAATTGTCAAATGATTCATTAAAATATTTGTTGAATTGGAACCATATTTGTGAAAAGGTTGCTAGTGCAACGAAAAAATCTGTCGACCTTGCTTTTTGAAAATGAGAAAAGATAAGTCGTGACAAAATTCACATCGTTGGCGTGTATGAAGTCACAATAGTTGGAAGAAGAACATGTGATCCAATTCTTAATGTGCAATATGGATGATAAAATGGCACCATTCTATGCATGGCGTCGATTGCAACATTCGGGACTTTCTCATAGGTGGCTAAATTTAAAAGTTGAATCACCCTAAGTTTGAAGTCTATGCAGATAAAGCAAAGAGAAACAAACCTTCAAACTCAAGAAGAAATGAAAGTCATGCTGCTTCTTATAGTTCAAATGGCGAAAAGTGGGTGATATACAATATGAATAAAGGAAAGCAACCGGTGTACAATGATAATAAGAGTAAAAAGCCTGGTTATTCTAATCCATAACCAAAATTGGTATTAGGAGGTAATGACAAACCTCGGACTTTTCAAGTGGTGGGAGCGTCCAAAACAACAAGAGATGATGAGGGAATGGTCATCTCTTAAGGAAAAGATGAATAAAGAATATTCTTTCGAAGAGACATGTGGCTAAATTATTTGACAAGCAATCAAAGGCGATTACATTACCGAAATCAAAAGGCACGAAGAAGGCGTCAAGTAATCCAAATTACTATCCCTATCATCGGATGATCAGTCACCCTATTGAAGATTGTTATGTCTTCAAAGATTGGCTAGAAAGGAAATATCGGTGAGGTGAATTTACACTATCTGATAGTGTTCTAGTCAACCCAAAAGAGAATCTACAAGGATGATTACATCCTCTTTCGTATCATCCAGCAAAGACACAGAAGGAGAAAGCAGTTCATACTGAAAAATGACAAACACTAGTCTCCAAAAAGAGCATGAAGATGATAAAACAGATAAAAGACATCCCTAGTGTCAAGTGAAAATCACTGCTTGAACCTATGTTGGACTTAAGAGATATGCCTAAACCAAGTATTTGTGCTTCTTAGTGGCATTTTGATAAGGCTACTTCATCCCAACATGAGAAGCGGTCTACAACATAAACTAATAAATCAAAGAAGTTGGCTAAGAAAAAGAAGAACAAGAAGAGAACTACAACTCAAAAGATCATTAACAATCTAGAGGAGTATCACCAGTAGGCAAGAAAGTCATTTAGGCTTGCAGACTTCATAAACTTCATTGAATCGGATGAAGAAGATAATGGTGAATCTTATCCGGTAGATACATGAATCATTAGCGTGTGAAATATTCTTCAACATCGGTTACTCTAAGATGACAAGGTGGTCAGACAAACTCGACCAACTTGTCAAAATTTTCTCGAAAGCAAGAAGAAGAGCCTAGAGCTAATGTTGAATTTTGTTTAATGGCTCAAAGACAATAATAGTTAGATGAAGATCTATATTTTTCCACGGAGAAGAGTCAGACTCATCGATATCACCACATATGAAATGTATGACGTTGAAAAATGAGTCTAACCCTTTTGGCCAATCTTCGAAGAAGGGAACTTGAAGAAACTACCTCTTGAGAATCTCGACAAAGTTATTCAAGTTCAATTGAGAAGTGGTAAAGTTTTACCACCTTCATCAAAGAAGGAAAATGCAAATAAAGACAAAGTCAACAAATTGAAGTCAACGAGGATATATTCTTAGAAATTCTAGAGGGAAGCCTAAATTAAGTAAGAAGATAGATTATAATATTCTATCACATCTAAGAAAGATCCCTGCACAACTGAGTGTATACGAGGCTCTCTTGATGTCAAAAGACCTCTGAGAAATTTTGATACACGCTCTCAAAGATTTGGAGAGTTATGAAGCTTACTTTGCTGAGAAATGCATGATCGAAGCATTGCAAACTCAAGATCTCCCAGTAATCACATTTTCGAAGATCTTATATAGAACAGGATCACATATCCTCTTTATATTCTACAGAGAGTGATGGCATCTCGATCGGCATATTGATTGATCCAAGTTCTTCTATCAATCTGAGTCTAAAGGTGTTAAGAGGATTATCACGATATCCAACATCTTGGGAGAGATAAGTTGATGGTTCATGGCTTCAATGAAAAAGGGCAGAAAACTCTTGGTTCTTTTATTCTCCCGCTTAAATTCAATGATTTATATACAGAAGCCAAGTTTCATGTAATTGATGCTGATACATCATTTAGAGCTCTCTTAGGCCGGTCGTGGCTGCATGAGTGTGGCATGGTCCCATCAACTATGCATCAATGTATAAAGTATTTGAAAGATGGAGAAGAATTCAGAATTCTTGGTAACCTACAACCATTCTCTGTCAATGAAGTAAAAATTTATGAAGATGCAAAGTACTTCATCCCCAAAGAGCCTAAGCCAACAAAGCCTCTTGAAGCGGTAGCATCCACTTTATGAACTAAAGAGCAATTTCATAAAATGAAAGAGCAGAAGCAAGGTGGAAGAAAGAAGGTAATGCCGACTCTCCCTAAAGCACTTGATTCTACACTTAAGTTAGGAAAATCAGTTCCTCATTTGGGGAGTGACACAGAAGAAGAAGAAGAAGATATTCTATCAAACTAAGGAAACTTATAAGCTCTCAAGAGAAAGCGGTATGAAATAAGTGATTACGATTGGTATGATTTTGAATCTATGGAAATAGAGTTCAGATGGCTACATCAAGGAGGATAGCTCACTTGGCAGAGAGATGACTCACTCAAAATTATACCCATCCCTCAGTAGTGCTTCAAAGAAATCTCCATTAGAGTTCATAATATTGAAGAATTGATAACATTCTATATGTCTCCATTGAGTGAGAGTGGTGGAACAGGAACTCTATTTTGCAAATCTGAAGAATCTCAGCTTCAAAATTTTGAATAGCCTACTCAGCATAAAAGTTCTGATGAGATGGTACCAATAAGAATACCAATATACTATCCTCAGAAGTTACGAAAAATGATGCATAAGCTTGGAGTTCATATGAGAACTACTAAACATAGGACTCAAATCTTTAACAAGATGTGGAGCCAAAGAAGTCCTCAAGTATCATGAAGAAGTGATAAGTTATCACTAAAGGTTGGGGTTCATAAATCTCATCAGAATGCACGTTATAATATAATAGAAATGAGATAGAAACTCTTAGTGATAAAGAAGATGATTCCCATGAAATTCTTTAAAATGATGAAGAAGTGGAAGCCAAGCACTTTGAAGAAGCTTGAAGATGGTGGACAAATAGCTACTATGGATGAACTTAAAGAAGTCAACCTAGGAGTGAGATGATCCCATCCAACTTTTAGTTAGCCCCTTACGATGAAAAAGTTGAAGAGCTGAAAATTTTACTTTGTGAATTCAGGGATTGCTTTGCCTGGACATATTCTGAAATGTCAGGCTTATCCCCTGATGTAGCAGTTCACAAACTAGGTATCAAATTAGATGCAACGCCTGTTAAGCAAGCTCCTAAGCGAATGAGTTTGGAGATTGAAGAACAGGTGATTGCAGAAACTAAAAAGCTAATCGAAGCAGGTTTCATCCGGGAGGAGAAGTATGCAGATTGGATAGCTAACATTATCCCAGTTAGAAAGAAGAACGGTCAAATCCGTCTATGCATTGACTTCCGGGACCTAAATAAAGCATGCCCAAAAGATGACTTTTTGCTTCTAATATCAGAACTACTAGTGGACAACACCTCCAACTATGACATGTTCTCATTTATGGATGGATCATCAAGGTACAATCAAATCAAAATGGCACCTGAAGATGAAAAATATACGTCGTTCAGAACTCTATTGGCATCTATTACTACACGGTCATGCCCTTTGGCCTGAAAAATGTTGGAGCTACATACCAAAGAGTCATGACACATATTTTTGATGAGTTGATTCATCAAAAGGTAGAATGTTATGTCGATGATCTGGTAGTGAAAAGCTTAAGCCGTGAAAACCACTTCGAAGACTTGAGAATCGTACTAGAGAGAATCAAAAAATATGATCTCAAGATAAATCCTCTAAAATGTGCATTTGTGATATCTTCTGGAAAATTCTTAGGGTACATTGTACGTCACAGATGTATTGAAATTAATCATGCTAAAATCAATACAATCATGGAGATGCCTCCACCGAAGAGTTTGCATCAGCTCCGTTCTTTACAAGGACAACTCACATTCATCCATCGATTTATATCAAACTTATCAGGATGCTGTCAACCATTTGTAAGGTTAATGAAGAAGGATGCTCCATTCAAATGGGACAAGGAGTGTCAAGAAGCCTTCAATAGCATTAAAAGCTACTTGTTAAATCCATCAATTCTTGCAGTGCTTACTCCTGGGAAGTCTCTCATTCTATACACAGCTGCATTAGAAGAGTCCCTTGAAGCATTATTGGCACAACACAATGAAGAAGGAAAAAAGAATGCTCTTTATTATATCAGTCGAAGGCTGATTGGAGCAGAAATGAGATACTCTCTGATAGAGAAGCACTGTTTAGCATTGATCTTTACAGTCAAAAGCTTCATCATTATATGTTATCTCACAAGATTACTCTCATCTTAAATATCGATCCACTTAAGTACTTGATGATAAAACCAGTGTTGACAGGTCGCTTGACAAGATGGGCAGTACTGCTTTTGCAATTTGATATCACACATTCCAGAAAGTGAAGGGATAAGTCTTAGCGATTTTCTACATCCTATCCTGGACTCTTCTCTTAATGATGATTTACGATGAGCAAATTATGCTCATTCATGAAAAGAAAAATCACAAATTTGGGAAATGTACTTTGATGGAGCCTCATCGATCAAACAAGTCCAATCTCTAAACTTTCCAAGAGCAAGAGCAGGAATCAGCATCATCTTCATAACCAGAAGGAGGTATAATGAGACGATCATATGGATTGACCGAGCCAAGAACTAATAATGAAGCTGAATATGAAGCGTTAGTGGTAGATCTGGAATAAGCTATTTTCATAGGCATTCAGAACTTGAATATTTTTGGCGATTTTTAGCTTATTATAAATCAAGTACTTGGCATCTATAGAATCAACAAGTTTGAGTTAGCTTTCTATCACAAGCGAGTTCTCGAGCTTATGAAGTAGATACCAAATATCACACTAACTCGAGTCTCTCGATTCAAGAATAGTAAAGCTGATTGCTTGGCAAAATTAGCTAAGGAAATGGCAAGTATGAATGGTGATTATGTCATGATATATTTTATTTAAGTCTTAGAGTAAAGTATCAATCCTGTAATAGAGATTACCAAATCGGGAGGATCGACTTAGGTTGCTCCTCATACTCCCAAAATCAAGAAGTTATTTCAAGAAGAGCTAAGAATGGCATTGCCTCAGAAAAGCAGTATGAAGCCTTTGTTGTAGAAGAGTCATGTGATTGGAGGCAAGCCTTCATCAACTATTTTAAAGAAGGCAAATTACCAAGTAATAAATCACTAGCAATTCAAATCAAAAAGAGAATGCTACGCTATGCTTTCATCTACAACAGTTTATATCATAGATCCTTTGAACAAATGTGGCTACGATGCCTAGGTGTAGATGAAGCTAGCAAAGTGATGGTTGAAGTTTATGAAGGACTTTATGATGCACATAAGTCAGGTCCCAAGATGGCAGTAAAGATCAAAAAGATGGGTTATTATTGGCCATCTATGAGAGAGTATTAATCACGCTAAAGATCATGAGTGTTAAGTACATGGAGATCTCATCCAACCTCAAATTCATTATACCCAACAATAGCATCACATTGAATGTTGGGTAGATGCAGTAATGTAATTGATCCACCATCATTTGGATATTGCTTCATCTAGCGATTATTTTACTTCTAAGTGGGAAGCTACCCCATTTAAAGTAATTATTGGCCAGTGATCAACTTCTTCACACATAATGTGTCTATAGATTTAGAGTGTCACGCGTAGAATAATTTCGATAATGTACGGCTTTCAAAGTGCAAAGATTTATAGATTCATCGATATACAAAATTGATTTGTGATACTCTTCAATATATAATCCAAGAGCAAATGGCTTGGAGGCCTTCAACAAGACATTAGTGCTCAAAAGATTCTCACAAAAAATAAGAGAATGACATACCAAGCTAGTAGAGGCTCTATGGGCATATCACTACCTACAAGATGCCAACTAAAGCCACTCCCATTCAGTATTTGGAACTAAGCAGTTCTTCCACTTGAAGTTAAGTTACCTTCACTTCGAGTAGCCATCGAGTATAATCTAACTAAAGATCAAAATGCTCATCTGAGAATGGAGGAACTCGACGCGCTTGATGAAGTTAGATTACAAGCTCATCAAAATCAGTCTATCGAGCAAAGATGTTGGCTTTTGACCATCTGACGACCTCGAACATTCCAAAAGGAGAATTGGTTCTAGTCTTTGAAGACCAATTATTCTTAATCAAAAATTTGGTGGCAAATTTGAGCCTAGTTGGGAATGCTCTTTTGTCATTGAAAAAGTGTATCAAGGAGGGCATACCAACTCATCAACTTAAAGGGCGAAAGACCAATGCCACCAATCAGCGTTATTACCTAAAAGTATTATACATGACAAATACATTCCAAAGTATAGAAATCCCCTGAGATGGGGGCATTTTTTAGTATAGTCTATTTAGGTTAACATCGTGTATCATGCCGAGATCCCTAAATAAACATACTCCATATGAAAAACTTTTTCTGTGAAAATTCCCCATTACCTGAGGGCATTTTTAAATATATGAAATCAATGTTATATGTTAAAATCTCTTTTAGAGTACATCATTTCAAATATGCATGTATTTGTATATTTTCATCTTAAAAAATTCTCTTAAATGTACTTTAGAATTTCCCCTGCAATACAGGGGGCATTTTTTTAGTTTATATTAAATTTATTTGAGTTGACATCGTGCCAAAAGACGAGATCCTTAAATATATTCTTATTTAGGTTGACATCAAGCTTTACGCTGAAATCCCTAGATATATCCATAATTGTTACTGTTAAGTTGCAGAGTCTTGTAGGAACAAAAAGAATATATTTCTATACATGAAAGGACAACTCTAAACGTCAAGAAATTTATCTCTTAGATTTGCCAAATTTTGGAGATCAAGTCAAAAGAACTCTCGATTTCGGAAGCTTCAATCAATTAAGTTGGAGAAACATCAACCTCTACATTCTGAAGTCTAGGACACAGATGAGTTCTAAAGTCAACTCAAACAAATATGGTCGAGTTGCTGACGCTCTCCTCACTCAACAAGCCACAGTGAAATAGCCTTTGTTCGTCAATCTGATGATAAAATCACCAATCCACTACAGCTTAAGTCGAAGACTCGAGTAGGTTCTAAAGGTCGAACTCAACAAGCCCAAATATGGTCGAGTTATTGACACTCTCCTCACTCAACAAGCCGTAAAAAAGGCCACAGTGAAAGAGCCTCTGCTCATCAGTCCAATGACAATAGTTGTTCAATCTCAAATCAATCCAGCTTAGTGATCACAAGTAACCACGATCCAAGAGATCTCACTACTTGATCGATAGATCAAGGCAATCTGAGGAAACGCTCAATTCAGGGCTACCTCAAATCAATCTTCATATTACTTGCAAGGTGATATTTCAATCTATTCTCAAATGATCATCAAGCTCAGCAAAGCCTATCTCTCATCAAGTTAGTCAAAGCGGCATAGGACCAGGAAGCAATTCTATAGTTCATACAAAATCGATGGTTGAACTAAAGCAATTTTATGATTATTCATCTATTAAAGCACACTTTCTAGACTAATAACTCAACATTAATCCCCATAAGCGGGAAGAATGGGTCATCATGTATCCTTCAATATCAAAGAAGCAAGCACAAGGTTCATGGCATACATACACTTCCTGATAAGTTAATGTTGACAAATCAGGTCCATCAAGTTCAAAGCTAGGACAGAAGGAATCTCAAATCTGATCCAGCACGGATAAACCAATTCCCTAGCGGAGTCCTTCATCAAAATAAGCAGATCAATTCCTCCATCAAACCAAACCAAGCATGAGGCTAGGGTTGGAGGAGACTCAAATATGCAACATAAAGAAAGAGATCTTCAATAAAGCCATTGAAGCGGAAGTAGATGGTATAAGAACTCTTATCTCGACAAGTAGATTCGATAAATCTCAATCCCCGTCATATAGTATGTCATGAATAAGGCAGCATACTGATGATAAATCCTATTAAAAGCCCTCTAAGCTATTGCAGTCGAAGCTAAAATGATCCAAGTTCTGTAGCCAACACATAAATTAAACCCAAGACACAAAGCATACAAATCAAGCTTAGAGTACAAATCAAAGCTGGTCCTCTCATCAAATCCATAAAAGTACAAAAGTCCAGAAATAACAAGGGAATGTTAAAGCCCACTAGTGCAATAAAGGATATACAATACATGAAAAAAAAGTACATCATGGGAGCCTGGTAACTCCCGGTTGTGTTAAATAAGGCTAAAGACTTGCTCACTCAATGCGCATAGTAACTCTAATCAAAAGCGACCCATCTAGCGATGGCGTAGGTGATAACGTCGTTGCCGCTATGCTTTGAGCTCTCGTCACGCTCAACTTACGACTCTTTGAGCGGTCAATATGTCTAACTCAAAGAGGCATCTATCAAACGGCTCGCGTCATAGAGCCTCGACACTCTCTTCGAACTCATCATGCGTTAGGTCAGCTGCTTCCCTACGAAACATGACATGCTCACGCTCGAGTGCTTAGACAATACTAAGTGATCTCATCGGTGGATCGACTCTATCTCTTTACAAAGAGTTTCGAATCTGGCTGTTCCTCCGATCTGAGCTAAAGGTCCAAAGTAGTGTTCGCAAGATGTAAAGGCGCGTGACTCTCGGTGAGTCAAGTCAATCAATCACATCCCTTAAAACACCAAACCCACCGATGCATGCTCGCATGGATTGGTCTATAGGATGATGGTAGATCTCGGATTCATAACTTACATCAGGCACTGCAGGGAATAAAGGAAAATAATCAGCATGAAGCAAATGTAAAGGAGTGCAGTTAATAAAAGTAAATAAATAAAGAGAAGGAGAGAGTACCAGAGCATGATGAATCCGACTGAACTAGAGTATCATAAGTGATATAATCCTCGGGGACCCTCACAGTCTGGTAAACTCCAGGGCTAGGTTCTTGCTCAATAGAAGCCTTGCTAGGCACAAAGTCTCTCACCTCAGAAGTCTCCCCGAGGCAAAGGGCGGAGTCAAGCTTAATAGAGGAAAGTAGCTCCTGAAGGGGTAATCAAATAGTATCAAAGCGAGAAATGCGATGGCCCAACTATGGAGTCCTCAATAACATCTCTAGTGCCGCCTGACACCTATGGCACTTCACCAGAATCATAAATGGTGTGTAGGCGGACTCATGGAATAATCAGCTGAAACTGGCATAGGCTCGGTGGGCTGGCTACACCTACATCTGCGAGCGGGTGAAGAAGCATCAATCACTAGAGCGAATTCCTAGCTCTAACTCGCCACAGAAGTGGTATCCTCACTCTATTTGTGCATATGTTGAGAATCAAATTAGAATATCATACAATAAACATATTTTGAGGAGAGGAAAATATTGATTATACCTCCAGTGATATGATCTCCTGCTAATGGTAATCTACGGTGGATCCTTTGATCTCGAGGCAGGACCTCATCTGCATTCATATCTCCGAGAACCACACTCTAGAAAAGGGCCAAAAGATAGCCATACCTAGGTGAGATAAGCATAACTAACCCCCGTGCGATTATGTGGAAAAGCTATCTTAAAATGAGCACCAGTACCGAGCCTCAGTAGATATAGCCAGACGGTTGAAGCAGCAAAGTAACATGCCTCAACGGGAATCGTCCTGATCCTCCTAAAATTTGTCACACTAGGAATGAGTGGTCTGCCATCGTGAGCAGGAAGAAACCAAAGCGCTTGCAACGGTTAGGGGATAGCCCTCATATAAAATCGATAACATAACCATCCTAGACATATACTAAAAGGTACTCAGCTACTCTTGTGGGCAACCATGAAGCAATGAATATCTTCCATTCTCATCAAGACTATCAATAAGATCAATCCACATGCGTCGAGGGTATGCGGTATATCTGATGAACCAACAAAAATCGATCTCGACCAAATGGGGAGGCGAAGAGCATGTGAATCCTCTCCATCTCCAAAGTAGAGGATGCTCGATACAAGCGCAAGCGTAGGATATCCTCGCTCTAAAAGAATGTTGGATACTCAAGACAAGCAAATGCACCATGTGGAGGTCACCCAAGCATATAAGTATGCCAGGTAGAATTTCATCTCAGACTCTAGGGAACCTCAGAAATTACCCCAATATCTATAAAAACTGTATCTGGTTGGAGAGAAACTCGCTTCGCCTCGAGATCTGGCGCTAATAAAGTGCACAGGCGAACTAAGCCCTCTGTGATGAGGAGCACAAAAATGCAGAGCCATGTCACTATAAAATCGGATAAGAACATACCCTCGCTCAATCCCGGTAGTGTTGGAGAAGTGGCCCCTACTGGTAAAGTAGGCTCCGCAATCTCTTCGAATAAGCAACTATCCTCAGATACACCCGATCGGAAAGGATCATATAGTGCTACAGTCTCCTCAGATAGAGCATAATCCTACAAGAAGCTCTGAATCCATGTACTCATAGGTAACGTAACTCGTGATCGTATAGAATGCCCTGACACTCTGAAAGTCTGGTGATAATGGTTCAGAAGATCAACATAAATAGAAGGCATATCCAGCCTACCTCGTCGATCGTAATCACCTGAAGGCCTTCTACGAAATAATTCCTCATCAGGTGGAACACACTCCTCGTAGTGATAACCAAATATGGGAAGACCTGACACAGCCTGTAAGTCCAAGGGAGTGATCATTAACTCCTCTGGGCCAATCCAGCAAGTGTTACTATTGGGATCCCAGAACTTTACTACTCCACAAACCTAAGAAGAAGGCATACCCCCAAAATCAAATAAAGATACATATATCACCTCATAAACGTCGGTACGAAATATTTTGGTGAGCTTGTAGAATGTACCATGTGACATATCCACGGGAAGAGTAGGAATCCTACCAATAGAAGAATCCCGAAGCAAATCTAGTGAGCCCGGTAGGCGGTTCGAGTCTAGATATTCGACAAATCTGAGGTTAGACATCATAATATCGGACTTTCTCTTGTGTTGTCCAAAGGATTATAATCACACGACTTAAGGGTAGTTACCTAGTTGGTAGGATCCTCATAAGCAAAGGAATTTTAAGTATGGGAGTAGAAGAAGTGCAAGAAGCCGGTAAAATCACACCCTCGTAGCATATCAGTGCGCTGCTCAATCCTATCTCTAATATCAACATCTCCATGAGGATTGTGTTCGTCAATCTCTGACCAGATAGCTTCCTCACTATGCTCATCGGGTGACAGATCATCAGGTCTCCTCCAGCTAAACATTCTGCTGCCAAGTGATAAGAGAAATGTTATATGAAATTTAAATAATAGTGTAAAAAGAAAGACGAGGAGGGGTAGGAAGAAGAAGACCAAAAATTCAACCAGTCTTCAACAAAGCGTGACTCGCTTTATGCAGAATCACATTTATTGGGGGTTGACCTTCATATGTATGCCACAAAGTCAAAGTCAAGCCCAAAAGCCTAATTCGAGGAACTTCAAAAGTGATAGTGGGCAAATTGAGGCTCAAAATGTAATGGATGTCACTGAAAATGGTCAAACTGACCTCCGATTGATGAACGGACTTCGCCATCGCATTCAGAATGTTAAATTGACCAGGATATAAATATTGCACTACTTGATGAGCCCGATCAAGCTCAAAGTCTACATATATCGAGATCGAAGGCATCGATGTAAGTTAAGCGACCTCCGTTCATACAATTGATCATGTCATTAGCTTCAAAATATCAAAATCTATTAATAAGACAGTTCATACTTAATTCGGACAAGTGCATCGAAAATCAGTGGCGAAAATGGCCGCATTAGAGATGAAATAGACTCAATTTTCACAAAAAGCGACTCGATCATGAAGCGACGGTATTGCATTGAATATCAAATGTAAATTGAAATATGTATTGACTATGTGCATTTACCAGCATGAAGTCCACATTTAAATCATTTAACAAATTTAAAACTAATTTTAAAATCCCTAAATTACCCCCACTCAGCAACCGTTCCCCCCATTTTTATTTTTTTTGTTTTCTGAAAAAAAAAAGAAATTAAAAAAAAACTAAAAAGAAAAACTACCCACTCTCCCCTCATTCTGTAACTCCCACCTCATTTTGCACCAGTAGCCCTTCCGGTTGTGCTTCAGTGAATCGGGAAGAACATCGTCAAGCAATTCTTTGATTTCTGCGTCGCATTCTCACCTTTTCTACCTTCACTTACCGTGTCGGGGGAACATCATCAAATTCTTCTTTCAATTTAATTCTCAGTAACTCTGCCTTACTTGCAAAATCGAGGGAAGAACATCGTCAAGAAGCGAATTTTTCTTTCAATTTTTCAGCGTCGCACCCCTTACCTTGCATCCCAATGCACAACCCCATTCCTTCTGAGTACTCAAAATAAGTCGTACGATTTGTGAATGTGAATATATATGCATGCTTGTGTTGCTTTGCTGGTTTGAAGACCTCGTTGTGCTCAAGAGGGCGCGACGGGATGAAAAAATAGGTTGTTGTGTCGCAAGACACCTCTCGCTACGCTCAAGATGGCGTACCGAGTAAGTCAAACATTAGTTAGATGTCGTTCCCCTAGATGAAATGCTGTCAAAATTTTGTCTAATTTCCAGACTTGAAAAGAAAGGGGGGAATAATTATATATTGCATTGTATGTATTTTTTCAGGTTTGAAGACCTCGTTGTGCTCAAGAGTGTGAGATGAAAACTTGAGGTGTCATAAGACACCACTCATACCTTCAAGAGGGGCTCTGAGTAGCCAAAACACTTATGATGCACCCGAGGATAATCAGGAGGTCATGCGTCAAATCTTTTGACTTAGAAAAAATGGGAGGGTAATATGAGCTAACTTAAAAGCGCTAAATAGGAAAACCTGTAGATAATTTTAAACTAAAAAGAGCCAAACAAAAAGTGAGGGAATTAAAATGACATACGACATATATAAAAACAAAATAAAATAAAAGAATGGTAAAAATCACTTACAAAATTTATTGAAGGATTGAAAGCCCAAATTCTAATTACTTCCTTTTAAATGCCTTAACTCTAACCATTCAAATAAATGGGATAGAATAGGCGACACCCCCTTTTGCCTTATTTAAAGAAATTGGGAGAAGCAAAAAGAGGGAGAAAATCAAATTTGAATTAAAGATGGGGAAAATCAAATTTGAATAAAAATGGGGAAATTCAAATTTGAATAAAAGAGGGAAAATTCAAATTTGAATAAAAAAGGGAGAAATTCAAATTTGAATAAAAAGGGGAAAAATCAAATTTGAATAAAAGAGGGGGAAAATCAAATTTGAATAAAAGGGGGGGGGATTCAAATTTGAATAAAAGAGAGGAAAAATCAAATTTGAATAAAAAAGGAGGAAAATTCAAACTTGAATAAAGAGGAGAAAAAAAATCAATAAGGAGAAATTTCAATTTTGAATAAAAGAGGAGAAAAATCAAATTTGAATAAAAAGTGGGAAATTCAAATTTGAATAAAAAAGGGGGAAAATCAAATTTGAATAAAAGAGAGGGAAAATTAAATTTGAATAAAAAAGAATGAAATTTAAATTTGAATAAAAAAGGGAAAAATTCAAATTTGAATAAAAGAGGGGGAAAATCAAATTTGAATAAATCAAATTTGAAAAAAAGAGAAAAAAAAAAAATTACTTTGAGGAGTAAATCTTCTTCTTAAAATGATTAAATTATTCTTTGAACCTATAGCTTCAAAACACCTTCTCATACGGTTGCAACCCTTTTGGCGATAAGTCGATTAAATCAAAATCTACAAAAAAAAAAAAATTATAGGGCCCCTTTTGATCAAAAATTAAGAATTTCATTCTAATTATGATTTTCAAAATCAATGATTTCATTAATTAGATGAAATTAGTTAAGCTACAAACACTTGCATGTGTTCGGACATAGAGATTTCAAGTGCAAATTTTGATGTCTGAAAAGGCTGCGCAGGCTAAGTTGGAATTAAATAAAAATCTGAAATCAATCTCATAATTCAAACATAAAATTACCTAAAATTACTATACACATGGGCCACGATCGTTGAATGCTTAAATTCAAGTGTCGAGGATGTGGGTTGCTCCCGATTTAGTCTTAATGAGGGTTAACAAAACCTAAAAACCTATAATAAGAGTTTCAAATCAGTGAAATATGTGAGAAACGATTGTGACGGTAGATCTAATTCTCGTTTAGCGAGTTGGCAGATCTAAAGCTCTTAAACATATGCCAACTAATCAATTTTCCAAATCAAATTAAGTAGCAATCTAAAAGCTGCTTAAATGAAATTTTGTCATTAAAAATTTAAAGTAAAACTCAATCTATCCACCTTCAATAATTTATCGGGGGTGATAAATTAAGAAAACTCTAGCTCACAAAAGTCAATCTAATCAAGTGTTACTTATGTTCACTCTTAATTAATCTCTTGTCGATGGGGCGTGGCTTGTCCTCTCGTGGCTGGGATAGGCTACAGATGAAGCGGTTATGACCGAGTCCTCGATCGGTGGTTTGGCGGTCAGCTCCATTATATTACGATACGATGGACGTATGCTCCCCAATAGCTCTGCCCTTTGAGTTGTGAATCATAGGGTATACTTGATAGGGCAAACAACCCTCTGTCAGCTAAGGTAGACTTAAGATTGTCTCATTAGACAAACACTGCCCCAGGTCTATAAGGATTTCTTGGACGACGTAACTCATGTGTTGCTGATGAGGATCCTTTTTGTCGGGTTGGTCTACCTCCTCTAAGTAGACTAGGAAGTGCCGGGATGATGGAATCATGGGATCTAGATTAGGCACATAATCATTCCCCCAACCATCCGATTTAAGCTGAAATGATGAATTTCATATCTTAAATTCTAAAACTCTACATCTTCTTACTATGCGCATTAATCTAATGACTAGCCTTGTCGAAAGTTCTCTCTCACTATTGAGAGAGATAACTTAAAGGGCTTGCGCCTATAGGAAACATGGAACGAGATCTAAAGTTCTCACCAAATGAGAACGAAATCTCTGGGTAGTGTCTTATCTACTATTCCATCTGTCTTCTGAAAATTACATCGACACTTTAAACCACTCTTTTCATCGAAGAGGTCGGTGGCGAATTTTCTAAGTCCACAATAACCAACCAAATTTCCAAGAAAATGTCATATCTGATACAAACAAAGCCACCCAGCCAACCAAAAATAAAAATAGATAGTCTCTCCTCCATAAGCAATCGAAAACTCCATTTCCAACAAGAGCGACAAGTCACCTCCATGAAAGGAAAACATCAATGCATCACAGCATAATTGTAACAACAAAATTACTTCACATAGCCAACTAACTTCAATAGAAGGGTAACAATCACATACAGTGTCACCAACCAATGAGAAGATGGAAGAATAATCATAGCCAACTTTCCTCGGGTTCTCGAATAAGTCATTTAGCCAAAGAACAATTGCCTACAAAGTTCCAATTCTGCCATAAGTTATATAAACAACAGCAACAAAGCCACATAGCCAAGGTCCAAACATCATAGACCCTCTTCCAACAACAAAAGTAAGTAGAACCAAACCAACCAAAGAAAAAGGGCAAAGACAATAATAAAGCGAAGAGGAAAACATCAAAGAAGAAGCGACATTGCAACAACAAAATATAAAACCAAAGGGATGCGACAAAGCTAGTCCAAATTTCCCAAGAAAGAAAAATTGTAATAAGCTAAAACAAAAGTTTTCGCTTTAAAGTTTCTTTGAGTATAAAATAAATAAATATCATGTATTCTCCTTTCAATAGTCTTTCAAGTGATAGGAAGAGGAATCTCCATCTCTTCATCCTCTTCTTCTTCCTACAAAATAATAATAATAATATTACATGATAAATAACATTAAATGCCATGAATAAAAATAAATAAATATGTATATAAAACACATTACCTTTACTCTTCCCTTCAAGCCGTAATGACATTGAACCCAATTTGAACCACATATGAGTGTTTGAACAGTTTCCACACCAAGTTTAGATCGGTAGGTATCCACAACTCTTTCACCAACACTAAATATTGATTTTGAAGCTACAGTGGTTATCGGTATAGATAATATGTCAACAGTCATCCTAAATAGTATACAGTATTTTTTCTGATTGCTTTTCCACCATCCAATGACATCAAAATGTTCGCCTTTTGTACAAATCTCTAAACCACCATCTAAGTATTTATCCAAAACATATTTTGTTGGTCTTTTACTTGTTTTCGTTGTTACATATGTAGTAAAATCATGTCATTTACTAAATTTTTTTCTATCAATTGCTTGAGTAGCCAAACTAACATTGTCTCCAATAATCCTTGTGGACGTCCCAACCCCAAGTTGTCACTATCACCTTGACTTCAAAACAAGCGTATATTCTTCAAATAATTCATACAATGAAGCGTATAATTGTCACATTTATCATGCATTCATCTCATGTATAAATCTTAGAATATGCAAACTCAATCACCATGAATTTTATTATTGGATCCATAATAGCACCAAATGTCATAAGAATATTACATTCACCCCAATATTTGTCAAACTTTTTTTTTCATTTAATTAGTCATTTCCACAATGAAAAAATTAGTTGAAAGTGAACCCGCATCTAAAACTTTTTTTATTGTGCATATTTGAGAGAGGAATAAATTAGTTGTGGGGTACTCAGTGTTAGAGATGATATTAGTAGTTTCATAAAAAAAGCTCAATACATCACAAACTTTTTCAATTTTATCTCATTCTCCATCTGTAGGATAATTAATATATACAACTTCTCTTTCACCGTAAGAAAAAAACTTTTAATTTCAATGTAACTGTCAACATAAAGTAAGTAGAGTTTGAACGAGTAGGACAATTCATCACAAATTTTCTAGAAGGTAATTGCAATTGCTGCATAATATCAACAAATTTTAATAATCTTCCATCTGATGCATTAATAAAACTAACTGAATCTCTGATTTTATCAACAACATATTTAATATTTTTTATCCCATCTTTCACCATTAAATTCAGAATATGAGCACAAGCATACATGGAACAATCGCCCACAAAAAATAATTTTTTTTAATTCGAAAACAGTCCTTCAATAACTTAATGAACTTGCCATTATCAGCCGCATTATCAATTGATATGGCAAAAAAATTATTTTCAAGACCCCAATTGAAAAGTGTCTTATAGAATGCATCCACAATTTTAATTGCAGTGTGTGGAGGAGTTAAATGCAAAAAACTTAAAACGTGTTTTGTAATCTCCAACAAATACCAACATAATGTGTTGTCACAACATATAAGATATCCTCTAATTTTTTTACTTTCATATGTCTGTGGTAAAGCTAATTCTATTTATATTTTAAATGAATTTTTAAGGCTTTTTTCTCTTTTTTAAATACTAACATAACATCATTTCATGCAGTAGCTCTAGAATACCTCATGAAATAAGGAGACATCGACTTTAAAACAAGATTAAACCCAAATTCCTCAACAATTGAAAAAGGTTTCTTATTGATCAAAATATAATGTGCAATCATCTCTCTAAATTTTTCATGATCATATCTTAACGTAGTTAAAGCACCACCATCTTCAACTGTTTGGAGTCTTCCACTTTCATTATCAGTTGATTGAAAAGATAACAATTTTTGTTTCTTTAAAGTGCAATTCTAGCAAACTCTAGATGTCTTCTAAATTGGGTGGTAGCTTTTGTATTTCAAGCTTCTTTTTTGCATACATTCCCCTTCCTTTGACCATCTTAAAGAATTACTTCTTTGAATTTTTCCTAAATCTTTGATGTCTTCTTTCTTTTCTTTCTTCCTATTACATTTTCATTTTCATTTTCTACATCAATCTCTTCATTGTCATTATCAACATTCTCTTCATCACCATCATTCTTATTATCATTATCATCATCCATGCTCATCAGTAATCTCGGCGATAATACTAATAAAATTTTGTTGGTCATCCAAATGAAATTGAGCATGCTCCTCAAAATTTTCATTCCCAACATCATTTGAGTCATTAACATTAACTTGAATAACTCTTTCCATTGAGACATAAATATTTCATAAAAGTAAAAAAAAATTAGCATCTCTCCTACCAGAAAATCAAGATAGGAAAATATAATCTCACAAAAACTATAATAATCACATAAAATATTTTAACAAATCTCAAATCCTTCAATAAAATATTGAAAATTATGCTCTCTTGAATCAATGAAAGCCAATGTGAATGGAATATTACCATACAAAATACAATATATAATCATGCTTGAATACTCATACCTTCACCAACAAACCACAAAAATTTTGTGCATGAAAAATTGGAAACACGACAAGAGTCTAAATCATATTTCATCAAAAAGGGATAAATTGGAAACACGACAGGAGTCTAAATCATATTTCATCGAAAAGGGATAAAGAGATAAAATCTCCATGATCATGGATTCATCAAGGAGCATGATATAATTCCATATGAAAAAAGAAATATTCACATCCTATTCTTTGTGAGATATACAATATACATTTAGATGATATTTACCTTCATATTTACCCAATCCAATGATGCTTTTGAATGAAAGAATAGTAAGCGAGAATAAGATAAAATACTGAGAAAATTGGTTGCTAAATTATAACTCAGCTCACTGAGCTTTCCAATCAATTGTCAATTCTTTGAACCCAAGTTTTTACATCAAAAGAGCAACAGTCTTTACATATTAATACTTGTTATTCCACTTTTTTTCAAGGACATTCAAAACATTCTAAATGTACGATACATATGGTCACCATACATGATACATCAAATTCCATGAGAAAAGAAAGAATAATTTGCTTAAGACAAGTATAGGCTTAAGTTAAACAAATTTTGTGCATGAAAATTGTTCATGAAAAACTGATCATAAATAAAGGAAGCATTACTCAAAGCTTTAGTTTAGCATTTTGGCTACAAAATTGACACATTTTCTTAAGTCAGTTGAATAGGCCGTATGTTAAATAGGAGAATAAAAAAAGTTTGAAGTCTAGTTTCAAGAAGAGAGTGAAAAAAAATTAAAAACTTATGGTCTTGCTTTGGCTAACTTGAAATCCTGAAGGACAAATTAAATAAGCATTGCTTTGAAATCAGCTTAAAGGCTAAGCTCTATCAAAGGGGCCAATGCAGACATAATAACTCTAAACATAATGTAATCCCTTAACATCTTCATACATCACACAATCCCTTAACATCTTCATATATCACGTAACAATCAGCAATGAGCAAATACTTAATATAGCAGTAACATAATTAATAGTAGTTAAAAAACATATTCAAGAAGATATGTTAAGTGATGTGATTCAACAATGTTAAGTATCAATGAAGCCATCAGATCAACAATCTAAAAGTATCCCAGATAAGACTCCATCATCCACGAGACTGCTGCAACTAAAATATAAACACATTATTTTAACAATAAAATCAACCAATGCAGATCTAATATGAAATGCATAAATCCACTTGCCCTCAATTTCATCGGTAAAAAACCCCTTAATCAGTATTCGAATACAACTATTCATTATTTTTTTATGAAATAACTATGAAGAAATCAACTTAACATATAATCAGAGCCAAAGTAACCAAACCGATTCAGTTTAGGGTTTAGCAGTTACCAACCAAATGTCATTTGCTCCTAAAAGCGAATTTCATACCAACAACCCTAAACTCCAAACCATATTCATACAATCATATCAATCTGATTTATCATAAAGAAGAAACATAATATTACCAATCATTTATGCAATGAAGAAATAAAGAATAAGCCAACTATACCAAACCGAACCACCAGAGTTTGCCTATCCAGACTCTCAAGCAAAATTTCCTCTATCGGAGGTACGGCGATGGTGATCATTTATTTTGCGAGAAATTGCCACTCCTAAAAGCGACTGTCTACAATTGAAGTGGAGCACGAAGAAGAAAGGAGAAGTTCAGCTATCAAGAATCGCTTTTAGCAGTTTATGAAGGACGACTGCAGTGCAAGAACAATGGAGAGGGAAAGCAATTGCACTACCTCTTTCCATTTTAGAGCTTAACACTGAACAGGAAGTCGAAAAATCACAAGTCAAAAAACTCGAGATAATAATAGGAATAGATGAATAGCCGAATCATATAATCCTATAACGACTAGACTATTAAGCTTTCGAGTTGAGCCAGAGAAAACTTGAACTCACGTTCGTATATTATACGAGCTCGAATTGCTGCTCGAAGTTCGATAAGCCCAACCCATAAGTTCGATAACGAGTCAAGTTCGAGTCAACTCATTAGCTAGCTTGGCTCACTTACACCCATAACAGTAACTATCAGCTCTTAGAAAGCTATCATCTTGATTTGTTGGCTTTAATTTAGAAGAAATATTTTATTACATTTTGCTCAAAAAAAAACAAATTGAAAATAGTCTCCTGCCAACACTGTTTATTTAGGATGATAGAATTCTTGGTGATCATATTTAGCTTGTTTGTACAATTGAACTCTTAATTCAATATTTTTCATAAATCACAGCATATTATTGTTATTATTCCTTATCAATATTATAAAACTATAGAAGTTGTCTGACAAGGAAGCTATTCAATACATCCAGTTGAAAGTCACATTACATTAAACATCAAAGAATGGCATATAAATTTCTTACACACTTCTATCACATCCCACCATTCACTTGTTCAGCATAAAGCCCCCAAAAAAATTTTAAATTTGCCATCTAAGCCAAATGCAATATATGTAAAAAAAAACTAATATTGCATTCATCTCAAAGTAAACCTAACAAATTTCAAGCCACACTACGAAGCAAAGCCTGCTGGCTACCTCCAGCATTACCCCATGCCTTCTCCTTCCACAACCACTCCACCTGCTCAAATGTCAATCCCTTCGTCTCTGGCACAAACTCATAAACAAACACAAATGCCACCACTGTTATCCCAGCAATAATCATGAAAGTCCCTGTTGTTCCGATGATCGACACGACCGATAGGAAGAACTGCGCCACGATCAGATTAGATATCCAGTTGATGGTGGCTGACATTCCTCCGCAGACTCCGCGATACGCCTCTGGGTAGATCTCGGAGTTCACCGCCCATGGAACCGGACCCATGCCTGGCGCGAAGAACACGATGTAGAGAGCCAGGCCGAGCACTGCAAGCCATCCATGATTTGCTCCACAGCAGCCATGGAGTGAGTTCCAGTCAGAAGCTGCTTCTCATGCCAAATGATTGAAGAAAGAATGCTCCTGAGATCATGAGGAGCGAGATGAAGACACCGATGAGGCTGGTCAGAGCTAGACGGCGTCGACCACAGCGATCGATGAGGTGGATCCCGACGATGGTGCCGGCAGCATTCATGGCTGCAACAATCAGAGAGAGTAGTACGGCCAGCTGGTTGGAGGAGAATCCTGCCATTTGGACAATGGTGGGACTGTAATACATTACAGTGTTGATTCCAGTGAATTGCTGAAATGCCTGCATACAAGTTTGAAAATAATATCTTAGGTTTATTCATATCACACTGCCACCTACAAACTCTGAATTTGAGATAATTGCATAAAGAACATAGTAAGTTAAGCTCATCAAAGTTTCGAAGATATTGCTCCAATGATGACATAAAGAAGATCATCAAAATTTCTAAGATATTGCTGAGATTCTGCAACATCATTGTTGTTTGAAAGCTTAGAAAGCTTTAGAGTCTTGTGTATGGTTTTTCATGAGATAGACCAAATTTCTATTAAATAGATTTTTTTTTCACCACCTAAATCTATAAGATAGAACTTTATTATAGTGTAGGCGGGATTCGAACTCAAGACTTAAGCAACAACTTCCAAGCTCTAAATCAACCGGACTAATTAGCACCTACAAATTTCTATTAAAGAGATTAACCCTAATGTTAGATGGATCTGGGTTTTATTAGATATGGAGTTGAGACTTTACCTTGGCATAAGCTCTCATGGTTGATTGCCGCAAGCATTCAAGAGAGCACTTTTAATTAAGGATGTTGCATGGCTTAAGCATTTAAGTAAACTCCTTGAATTTGCAATTCTTTGGGAACAAGTATGGGAAAAAATGATTAACCCTGTCAATATCTCATGGATCCATCATCTAAGATTTATAATGTCATCAGTCTTCAATTAATAGACAGCCTTGGGTTGACATAAAGACATCTTTATCGGCAGCCATGAATTGCATCATCCAAAAATCTTTCTAACGACTGAAGGCTAAAGGTTGGCATTTGTTATCACTGTGAGGCTAATGAAGGCTTTGTTTCGAATGAAGAATAGTGTGGAAAATAAAATGATTATGAATCCGTAGCTACTGATTTAAGTTTTTTTTTTTTTCATTTAATTTCCTTTTACCCAAATCCAAGATCCAAATAACCAAAATAATAATGGAAGAGCCTCATATGTATCAACATTTACCTGAAGACCAGCTCCAGCAAAAAAAGCAAGCCTCATTTCCTTCGATCTAAAAACATCCAAGTAGCTAACAGTCTGATTGGAGCACAAATCTTCACTTGAAGCAAGAGCAAGCAAATCTATCTCTTCCTCCAAACGATCAGGATCATAAATTCTTGAAAGCACAGAAATAGCTTCAGTCTTGTCCTTCTGCAAATGGCTCAAAAATGGAGTTTTAAGCACTCATCCACAAAGCAACAAACAACGAAGCTCTACTTCGAGCAGCGATACCTTCAAGAAAAGCCAGCGAGGTGATTCAGGCAAACAAAGCATCAAACAGAACTGGAAAATAGCCGGCGCAGCACCAACACCAAGCATCCAACGCCATGTACCAGCCACCTGTTAAGTGTTATAGATTGAAGAATGTGTCAATGAAGCCATAAGATTCTTAGCATATAATGATCAACAAGATATTCCAGGTTTAAACATTCAAGGAAAAAAATCACATTATTAAGCAGTTTATTGATCAATTATTATAGATGATTAAGCTTACTGATATAATTAATTTCTTGCAGAATAAAGAAATTGCAGTCTTTAAGAACTGGAGCATCTATGCATTAATGCTCGGTTTCTATTAAGAAAAGGTGATTTTCTAAGACAACTTCAAAAAATTAGTGAAAAAATTGTTATCGAAAAAGATTGTTTTGACTATGACTGATCTCTATTCCGATCACGACGATCAGTCCTGTTCCACAACTTGATGGGGCGAATCATTTAATGAGTAAACATCTTAGTTCAAGTGCAGGGACCAACCTGCCATGACTCATCCAAGGCAATCCAAAACTAGGCTGATTTGACTAGATTTGCTCCCAATCACTCTCTGTAGTCAATTCAAATGCCTCATTGTTCGTACTTTTTAGCAGATTGAGTCAACATGAATCATAAGGTGAAAAAGATGTAGAAACATATAAGCATTTTGCTTAAGTGAATGTTGCATTAACCATTGATGAAACCCAGATGACCTTTAGAGGTGGCATGCCTCACTCTCTAATCCTCAGATCAAAAGGGGACATGAACTAATTCCTAAGTACCTGTCGGTGACATCGATCAACCTGCACTACTTACATGATTATCAAATTGTCATGGTATGACCATAATTTGCCAATCGGTATCTCTACTAACAACTGTTATTAATGGCCAAAGTTCTTTCTGTTTAGACATTTATTAAGAACTCAAGGTGAGATTTTAATTAAGTGGGTTGTTTGGTTCTATCTTATTTTAGACACCAATGTTATTGTGATGTCAATGTTATTAGTCAAATGCTACAAGTTTGGTTCTCATTGCTTTTAGAACTATAAAAGGTGGAGATATCCAATCATATCAAGATGTCAACCAGTTTTAATTGACATGTAGATGTCATTGAATTAGGACATAACAATCATCTACAAATTTGTTATTAAGATATGTCAGCAAAGCAAACAGCTAACATCTGTTAATAACATGATAAACATTGAGATGTCTGTGAACCAAATTACCCTCACCTTTGCATTCTATAAAATATAAACTAAAAAACAAAAAGTGTACAACTCCTTCCTTATAGAGAACCTCTTTCATCAAGCCATTAAAACCACTTTCAACTCACATGGTTAAGTTAATAAGACTTCTTCCAAACAATAAAACACTTTGGTCAAGCTAAGATGTCTTTGCTTCACTAATTGTATGTATAATATGATCTATAGTGATAAATGTATTGACACTCTATCAGCACATGAGAGATATGTAACACATAATACATTTCTTGCAAAACTACCAAAATAAATAGAGGTTTAAGCAAGCAAGCAAAAACAGTGATATGATTGATAAGAATTGATTCATCAATCATCAAGGAAAAAATTTTCAAATAATCTAGCGAAAAGTCATTAACTTAAGCATCTAAGGGCACATTTGGTTGTTTAAAGTTTGAAAACATGTTTTGAAAAGCAATGAAGCTAGTCAAATTCATCATTTGTTTGATAGTTAGAAACCAACACTAATCTCAAACACCATAAACTTCCTCAAAACTACCACGAAAATAATGATTTAATTTCACACTCAAAATAACAATAACAACAATGACAAATATCTCTACATGAGGTCAGCTACATGAATTCTTTTTTCTCCAATGTGTCATATTAAGAATTAAATTCTCATTTAATCCTAATAAATTAAGATAATTTTTTATACTTACTAACCAAGTCTTTTTAAGTCACCATGATCAAAATGAACTCCTGCTTCCATCATTTCTTCCAAATTGATGTTCCAATATCGACTTCCCATTTTCCCACACTTTTCACTTTTTTTTTTTTTCAAAGAGATTCAATACCCTATGAAATAAATAATTGTTCCTCTACCTTTTCTAACATAGGCCGAATCTAATACATCTACTATGTTAACTGGGTCATCGAACGGCCAGCATTTATGTGACCAAATCATCTAAGGTGACTCTCTTTAATCTTATCTACCACTGAAGCTACTCCAACCTTATCCTGTATATATTGGTTTCTCATTTTGTTTCTAGGTATAAAGCCACTCATCAACCTGAGCATCCTCATCTCTGCAACACTTAACTTGATTTTATTCTTTTTTTTTACTGGTCAACATGTTGCGTCATAAAATATTACAGGTCTCACCATCACCTTATAAAATTTTTCCTTGAGTCTAAGCAGTACTTTCCTATCACACAATAGGCCCCAAGGCATCCATCTACTTCAACCATTCAACTTGAATACTACTAATAAAATCCCCATCTAAAACATGCATTCAAACTACAAACCACCAAATTAGGCCTACAGTGCCTTCTTTTCCAATCCAATAGCTGATCAAAACATGTTGGGTTACAAGATAACCTTAAACCAACGACAATACATTGTATTTCCTCAGAAAAAAAAGTTAGAAGTATATATGTATCCTAGGCCAATGTAATGCATGAACAACTCCACATATCCATCTTCAGTCAAATTCAAATTGAACTTATATAAAATGCTCAGGAAAATTGTTTAATAGCTAGAGGTGTGTGTTCAAACAACTCAACCTCAAACAGCTGAAGCAGTTATACTGTAAGATATCACAACTGATTGTAAACACATCCAATATCTTAAGATTATGAAATCAGATCAAAGAATGGAAGAGAAATCTTACCTTAGTGAAACCAAGGTTTACAAGGTATGATAGAAATTGCCCTCCAGTAATCATAAGTACATTTGTGCTCACTAACGCTCCTCTAATCTCCGAAGGCGATGCCTCGGCTATATAAACCGGAGAAGTAACAGAAGCAACTCCAACACCAAGACCAACCAGGAGTCTCCCAACAATGAGAATAGAAGGACGCGGCGCCAAACCCATGACCAGAGAACCAACTATAAATACAACATCTGCAAGAAGGGTGGCTCTCTTTCTCCCATACACATCATTTATCCACCCACCGGCTGCAGAACCTATCATAGCTCCAAACAATGCCATACTTACAATTGTTTCCTATAAATTACAAATGATATTCCAACAAGTCAAATAGAACATTATCCTTAGAAATCATTGAATGTTTGAAAATTTTCAGATATAGAATCCAAACTACACCTGTAAGAAACTGCTGTCATTAACCTCCTTAAACTCATCCCTGATATAGAGAAGAGCCCCCGATATAACTCCTGATAATCAAAATCAACAAACATAACAGTCAGATTGGGGCAATTTTAAACAGAAGAAAATTAAATAAAAAATTTCTGTCAGAATCCTAAACTCTTGAAATCATCTCATCAAACCTAAATCCTCTTAAAATCCTGAAAAGAAAAAAAAAATCAAAATTTAATCTTCAACAAACCCCAAGAGCGCCCGACGAAAACCCATCAACAAATGCTTTTCACCACAGTGATAGTGCAAAAATAACTAGAATTATTTCTGCTTTTAAACGAGAAAGACAGCAAAAAAATAGCTTAATGCAATAAAATCAAATCGAACAAGTGAAAGAACCATGAAATAAGAAATAAGAATCCATACCCGTATCATAACCGAAGAGAAGGCCGCCGATGCCAGCAGTAGCTGTGAGACCGAGCACATATCGGTTGCCGAAATAGCTCATATTCCTCTTCGGCGACGGACTCAGCATCCCCGAACTCCCCGGCAGCGACTCAATCGTCATCTCCGAACCCTACAACAAAATCTCCTTTTGAAACAAGAAACTATTGATCATCCGCCCAATATGGCCAAGAAATCGAGAACCCGCAAACCAAATCGGCCGCCGAGCACAGAAAACAAGAAGTAGAAGAAGAGGAACAGTAAAGAGACCCCTACGGAGGGATAAGTAGGCAGCGGGAAGACGCAAAATGCAATTTTTTCACCTGAAATCTTCAGAAGGGACGATCTGTTCGATCTGCGGGTCCGTTTGGACGGCTTTGTAAAATACAGAGACGAGTGATAACCCTTTCTGGTTGTCGCGTGATCTGAAATAAGTCGTGCATTATATCATCTTATTTAAATTAAATTATTTCTCTTATAGAATTTGAGAAATTATTTATTAATTTTTTATTATTTTAGAGTTATAATAGATTTAATAAATTTTAATTAATAATATATGAAGTTAACAATTTAAATATAAATTTATTTTTTTATAAAAAAAGTTTATAAGCTTTACTAAATATTGGCATAATTTATTAAGATTATTTAAATTATTTGGCAAATTTATAATTATAACTTATATATTTGTTGCGTGCTAGAAAACCAGTTGTGGTAGAGTAAAATTCTGTACAAACTTTTCAGTCAAATACACAGACGTTTAAAGAATTAATAATAAAACTCCAAAATTTTTACGTGAAAAAATCTTAGAAAGAGGGGGAAAAAACCATGGGGCTTAGCACAGTAAAAATTTTCCACTATGTATCTATTTCAGAGTACAAAATCTTCCCGATAAAGGGATTACAAAATTGTATATGAGAATGGTTGACAATGCGAATCTCAATCGACAACAACATATAATCCGTTGAGTTATAACGATTCTTAGTAGATGATGGTGACGGCGCAGCGATGGTGGCAGCGATGGCAAACGATAGTAGTGATGGTGGTAGCCGGCGTTAGTGGTGGCTGATGACTAGCAGCGATGGCGATGGCGAAGCGGTGCGGTGGTGATGGACCGATAAGCGAGATGGCAAGGATCAGCGGTGGCGGTGAAGCGGTGCGTGGCGGCGCGGCCAGCGTGATGGTTGCAGGGGTAATTTGCCGTCAGTGGTAACGATTGTCGGAGGATTTTCAAGCTTTAGAGCTCTCTCTCTTGCCCCCTCGTGAAAAATGAGAGGTATTTATAGATTGGAGGACATTTACGTAAAATATGCAAAACCCGAACCACTTCATTCCATCGGACGGCTCAAAATGATCTCTTTGATCATTTGATGTATTTAAAGTATTTGAATGCTCAAATGAAGTCAGAATTATGAGATCTTGGGCTTGTTAGATCTGGCTCGTTGAGATGCTCGATTTGACTATAAACACTCCATATTTAAGTGTTATTTAGAAATTTAACTGATATCCCAAAGTTTCTAATGATATTTTAAGTATTTGATCTCGACCAGTTTCAACTTAGGATCAACTTGCTTTTGACATCAAGATTCATACTTCAACTAGTGATATTTCAAGTGTCATATGCTCGTTCTACTTTTGGATGACATTATCTTAATCATCCAAAAATATATCAAAATACTTGAAAATAGCAAATTCTTCAATGAAATTTGTCCATTAACCATACATTTTGAGAGAAAAGATCTTCATAGACAAGATTATGATCAAGCGGTGCGGGCCGTGGATGTGTTACCGGGTATCTTGACAAGTTTCGGTGTTATAGACCCATCCGACATTTCTGGCGCTTAGGCGCCGTGGTGCTCCGCGGGTGGCGTCTTTGTGGTGGCTGGATCGTGGGAACGCGAGCTGGGCCGGGTGATGGAGCATCGATGCGGCGTACGGCTAGTTCATAGCGAAGTTTAGTCGCGACCGGTCGGGTGGAAGCGGCTCGAATCGAGGCTGGTCAGCGGCATGGCGTCGCCGCGGCGTCGCCGAAGCGAGTGGACAACCGCACCATCACGCTGGCGGCAGCGGTTTGCGCCGCCGCGCTACCGCCGATGGCGATTTTTAATAATTTTACCTTTTGCCTATAGTCTATAAAAACCCCCCTAGGACCAAGGGAGAAGGCACACTCCTCATATACTTTAGTGCTCATCTTCTTCTCAAGAGAAGGTTGTTCGGAGGCGATCAATGCCTGTAGTTCATACGGTGAGGCTCCGATTTTCCCTCGAAAGAGGCATCAACTGTCATCGTCGGACCGACCGGGTTCGGAGGCGATCAAGGTCCGTAGTTCATATGGCGGCTCGGTTTCTCTCGAAGAGGCGTCAATGTCTTATTCGGACCGGCCGGGTTCGAGGCGATCAAAGCCCGTGGTTCATATGGCGAGGCTCAGTTTTCCACTGGAAAAGCGTCACTGTCATTGTTAGACCGGCCGGGTTGGAGATCAGGCCCGTAGTTCATGACGAGCTCCGGTTTTCCCTCGAAAGAGCGCCTATCCTCGGACCAACCGGGTTTAGAGGCGACCAAGGCTGTAGTTCATACTGGCGAGCCAATTTTTCCCTCGAAGAGGCCAACTATCTCGCCGAACCGACCGGGTTTAGAAGGGATCAAGGCTCGTAATTCATACGGTGAGGCTCTGATTTTCCCTCAAAAGAGTCTTTAACTGTCCTCGTCAGACCGACCGGGTTGGAGGCGATCAAGGCCCATAGTTTATACAATAAGGCTCCGATTTTCTCTCGAAAGTTGCGTCAAATGATCTCGTCGGACCGACCGGGTTCGGCAGCGAACAAGGCCCGTAGTTCATGCGGCGAAGCTCTAGTTTTCCCTCGAAAGAGGCATGCCCTCTCGTCGGACCGACTGGTTGAAGGTCAAGGCGCAGTTCATACTGCTTCAACGACCAAACGGGTCGGCGATGATAACGGCGGCAGTTAATAATGACAACATCGATGGTAGTGACGGTGGAGATGACCGGATGATCGCGGCAGTAGTTAGTGGGGATGATCGCGGCGATGGTGGTAGCCGATGGCGGCATAATTAATGGCTATCGTGATGGCACGGGTGTGGCAGCGGCAGTGGTAATAGCCGAGCGTCGTAATCAGCGGATGGCCGAATAATGGTTGGGTGATGGCCGTCAATGACCAGCGATGTCAATTTCTATTGTAAATTGATTTCTTGAAACTTCAATGGATGGCTCAATAGTTGATATCGAATGACGAAGCGTTAGAACCGTCATTCGAGCAACTCGAAAAATCGATAGATAATTTCAAAGTATCATTCTCCATGATGTTACTTGATGCGTTAACTTGCATGTGAGGGTATAATCGAATCTGGCGAGGATTTTGACCAATCGAGGTTGTTTGTCAAAGCATTACTGATGACATTAACCCGAAGAGTCGAATTTGAATCCGGAGGATTTTTTACCTATCGAGGTTGTTTGTTAGAGTGTTACTCAAGGCGTTAACGTATGGAAGAGGTATTGATCCGAGAATTTTGACCTATCCGAGGTTGTTTGTCAGAGTGTTACTCGATGGCGTTAACTTGTATGGAAGAGGTCGAATTGAATTCGTTGAGGATTTTTGACATATTCGTGGTTGTTTGTCACAGTGTTACCCGATGACGTTAACCTGTATGGAATAAGTCGAATTGAATCCGCTGAAGATTTTTGACATATCCGAGATTGCTTGTCAGAGTGTTACCACAATTAACTGTATGAAAGAGGTCGAATTTGATCCGGCGATTTTTTTATCAAGATTTGTCCAGTTTGGCGTCATCAGGAAAATTGATTCTCATTATTTCATCTTGTATGGGGACCAAGTTTCCCAACAAGATCTAAACCACCATCGAGGTAGAGCATTTCAAATTTTTAAGGAGCGCAAACGAAGAATGAAAATTCATCAAACTTCGTTTCTTCAGATTTTGTCGAAACAACTCTTAATCTCGAAGATGCCATGTTAATATGTTAAGCATTCATCCAAGAAGAACATAGTGGAAAATTTTTTCTTAGGCTAAAGCTGGTTTTTCACTAAAGCAGTGATTTTTCTCCCTCTTTTTGAGATTTTTCCACGTAAAAATCCTAGAGTTTTCTTTTTAATTCTTCAAACGTCTGGTGTGTGCTAGACTCCGCAATAAAGCTAAGGTGTAAACTTTTACTCTACCGCAACTGATTTTCTAGCACGCAACAATATTTAATATTTTAATCTTATTTATATATATTAAATATTTTATATATATCTAAATTTTTGAGATATAATAATAATTAAAATACAGTGGTATGTTCATGCATATCACATAATTTTATGTATTTACTAATCTAATATAAAAATTTAATATTAATATAAATAATATTTATTTTAATATGAGATCAAAAATATCATTATTATTAATTTTTTAAATACCTTTTATATCTAAAAATTGTATATAATATATATATATATATATATATATATATATATATATATATATATATATATATATATATATATATATATATATATTAAACTTTATGTATTAGATATGTAATTATGTATATAATTCTTCATAAAATAAATAATCAGTTTAATAATAGACATTATTAACTATTATTTTTATTGAGCCTTTTAATAAATTAATTATTGAATAATAAATAAATATATTTGTGAATATAGTTGAATAAAAATAAATATTAATGCTCAAATTCATCAAACTATATTTTGAAATTTTGAAAAATGTTTAAAATTATTTAATTATTTAAATAAGCAAATATAAATAAGTCATACAAAATATCAATAACAAAATGTAATTATCGAGAATGTGGTGGAAGTTCACTTGGGGGCATTTGACAGTTTAATGTTTGAGAGGGTCTTAGAAGAAAAAGCGTTGGTGTTTTCCATCCACGTGGCAGCTGATGTGCCGACACAGTGGACGATGTGTCTATGTACCATGTTTCTATTGGCTATAAATACTGTTTGCTGTTATATAAGTCGGATAGGAGGTGGAGTCCGACAAAATTGGGAAAACTCAAAAATCATCAAAGCGTGACGTGGCGGAGTTAGATAAATTAAATTATTTAAAAAATAAAATAGAATGAAAAGGGCAAATTAGATAAAACTCATAAGTGGTCCGCTTAGATTAATTGATAAAATTTCAAATATTTATTATTACAAATTTTAATATTATATTTTTTATTTATATTTTAATGTTATTTTGTAAGAATAATTTATAGAAATAATACTTAAAATTATTAAAAATATTATATTTTGAAAATCTAAATGATATGACCCAAAATTACTGACGAATCTTGATGCCAGTTTCGAGAAATCAAACTAGATCAAGACTTAAAATATCATTGAAAATTTTGAGACGTCAGTTAAATTCTAAAAATTCTCAAATATGGAGTGTTTATAGTAAATCGAAGCGTCTCGACGGCCGGTTCAAGCCAAAGATCTTACAATTGTGAAATTCGAAGATCGTGGCTCGCCGAAAGTTTCAATTTGGAATTGAGATCGACTGAAACAACGAGCCGATTTTCGAGCCAAAAATGTGGCTCGAATTTATTTCGAGCCGAACCCGTGGCTCGCTTGCGGCTCGTGAGCGGATCAAAGCGAACGGGCGGGCACGCGGCCCGCCCTGGCCCGGGCAGCGAGCCCGAAAACATATCGCCGTTCGATTAATTCGACGGGCGAGATTAATTCCCTAACGAGCCAAACGAGCCGGCTCGTTTGCATTTTCGAGCCAAATGAGCCGGCTCGTTAGCATTTCGAGCCGGTTCGTTTGGATTTGAGCGGCCGGTTGATTTCGAGCCGTTTCCAATGAGCCGGTCGAGCTCGATCGATCGATCCGACTTCGAACTCGAACTGAACCGCTCGAGCTCGAGCGATGCATTTGGTGATTTGAGCTATCGGCTCGAACACACCCTACATTCGACTTCATTTGAGCATTCAATACACAAAATACATCATATGATCAGGGATCATTTTAAGGCGTCCGATGAAGTGGGTAGTGCGGGTTTTGCATGTATTTACAAAGGCGTCACTCCCAATCTATAAATAGCTCCTCATTCCTCATATGAGAGGCCGAGAGAGGAGAGAGCTCTAAAGATCCTCCAAGCACAATCGTGCCACTTCGAAGTCGTCGACCATCGTAGCCGGGCCGCAGCCGTTGTTGATCATTGATGATGCCGTCGTCGATCTCGGTCTCCATCATGATGACTTCTACCGGTGATTATTCCTGCGTTTACGCGTGATTGTTCCTGCATTTCTAGTAATTATTCCGCATTTCTCGGTGATTGCTCATACAGTTCACCATCATCTTCTACTATGTTACAACTGATCATTGTCATCGTGCTGTTGTTCCTTTCTACAATTGTAATCCGTCGAAGATCTTGTACTCTAAAATAAATACATAGTGGAAGCTTTTTTAGCTAGCCGTGGTTTTCCCTCTTTTCGAGGTTTTCCGTAAAATTGAGTTTTATTTTCACTCTTTAAATACCGTGTGTGTCTTTGGATTTCACAAAGCTAAAGGCAATTTTACTTTTAGAATCGGTTTCTAGCACATCAGTTTGGCGCCAGAGGAAACTGATTCCCATTATATCATCTTGTATGGCGACCAAGTTTCTCAACAAGATCAAAACCCCATCGAGATGTAGCATTTCAAGCTTTTAAGGAGTGCAAGCGAAGAATGAAGATTCATCAAACTTCGTTCCTTCAAAATTTGTCAGAAACTGGGGAACAAATCTTAATCTCAAAAGATTATCTAAATCGATATTTTGGATATCTAATTGATTATCAGTTCGAGAAGCAAGTCAGTAATACGAATGAAAAAGGCCAAGGTTAACGAGCAACTTTGGCTATAACCACAAACGGATGTTTTAATCGACCTCTTCCATACAGGTTAACGTCATCGAACAAAAACTCTAACAAACAACCTAGGATAGGTCAAAAGGTCCTTGGTGGACTTCCCACGACCTCTTCCATACAGGTTAACGTCATCGGGTAACACCCTGACAAAGAACCTCGGATAGGTCAAAAATTTCTCAGCGGATTCAATTCGGCCTCATCCATACAGGTTAATGTCATTAGGTAACACCCTGACAAACAATCTCGGATAGCTCAAAAATCCTCAGCGGATTCAATTCGACCTCTTCTATACAGGTTAACGTCATCACGTAACACCCTGACAAACAACCTCGGATAGGTCAAAATGCTCGGCGGATTCAATTCGACCTCTTCCATACGGGTTAGCGTCGCCAGGTAACTCGACAAACAACCTCGGATGGGTCAAAATCCTCAGCGGATTCAATTCAACCTCTTCCATACAGGTTAACGTCATCGGGTAACACTCTGACAAACAACCTCGGATGGGTCAAAATCCTCAGAGGATTCAATTCGACCTCTTCCATACAAGTTAATGTCATTAGGTAATACTCTGACAAACAACCTCAGATGGGTCAAAATCCTCAGCGAATTCAATTCAACCTCTTCCATACAGGTTAACATCATCGGGTAATACTCTGATAAATAACCTCAGATGGGTCAAAATCTTCAGCGGATTCAATTCAACCTCTTCCACATAGGTTAACGTCATCGAGCAAAGGCTGACAAACAAACAGGATAGGTCAAAGGTGGTGGACTTCCCACGGCCTCTTCCACACAGGTTAATGTCATCGGGTAACACTCTAATAAATAACCTCGGATGGGTCAAAATCCTCAGCGGATTCAAATTTTTTTTTAATTTTATTATTATTATTTTATTTATTTTTATTTTTTTATTTTATTTTTATTTTTATTTTCTCAGCGGATTCAATTTAACCTCTTCCATACAGATTAATGTCATCGAGTCACACTCTCACAAATAACCTTGGATATGTCAAAATTCTCGGATTCAATTCAACCTCTTCAACATAGTTAACGTCATCGAGCAAAGACTCGGCAACATAGGTCAAAAGGTCCTTGTGGACTTCTCGCGGCCTCTTACACGATGCGTCATGGGTAACATTCGATAAATAACCGGATAGTCAAAATCCTCGGCGGATTCAATTCAACCTCTTCCATACAGTTGCAATGAGTCACACTTCAAACAACCTCGGATATGTCAAAATCCTCGCCATCGCGGTCACCGCCGATTCTGTCGCGCCGGTCACCACCGGCTATCGCCGGCATTTCGCCGGTCCGCCATCGTCGCCCGGTCATCCCATTATCGGCCTTAGCGCCGTCATTCGGTCGCCCGATTGCGGCTGCGACCACCCTCATTAGCCTTAACCAATGGCGGTCACGCACCACCATCGTTGACCATCGGCAATCTTCACGGTCACCACCATCGTCGGCGGTCATCCGCGACTCTGACTCGGTAGCCACCATCATTCTGGTCGCCAATTACCTCTGCCGACCACCCGTCGGGCCAATACCGTCTGCCGGTCCGCTGCCACCACGGCGCCGCATATCATTCGTCACCGGTCTGCGTCATTCACGTCGCCGATTCTGCATTGCCGTTAACCAACATGGCCGGTCCGCCGCCGTACTACCGTCGCGGTCAGCTGACCATCGCCGGCAATCTTCCGGTCACCACCACGTCGTTGATCATCATCATTCTGCGCCCGTCGCCGATTCGCACCACCCCGTCGACCTTAATCCACGGTTTGTCCAGCCGATTATCATTGGCCATCTCGCCGTCCGCGCGACCATCGCCGACAATCTTCGCGGTACCACCATCGTCCGCCGGTATACCATCGCATCGCCGTCAACCCCGTCGCCGGTTATCGCCATGCTTGGTCGCCTCAACGGGCGGTCGGCGGTTGATGCCTCTTCGAGGAAAGAAACAATACGTAAGTATCGCGGCGCTTGATCTCCTCCAAACAGACGGTCCGGCGAGGTTGGCGCTCTTTCGAGGGAAAACCGGACAACGGCGTGTACCGTGGCCTTGATCGCCTCCAAACCCGGACGGTCCGACGAGGCGGTTGATGCCTCTTTCGAGGGAACGTAAAGTACCGTGGGCACCCGCCTCCGTGCGGATGGTCCAAAGTCTGATTGAAGCCTCTTCGAGGAAAAGCGTAACACCGACGTAAATCATGCGCGATCTCCTCAAACCCGGATGGTGGGAGGCGGTTGGCGCCTCTTCGAGGAAAAAATCGAACGATGTACGCGGGCCTTGATCGCCTCAAACCGGACGGTCCGACGAGGCGGTTGGCGCTTCTTTGAAGGAAACCGAACAATGGCGTATCGCGGCGCGATCCCTCAGCAGACGGTCCGATGGCGGTTGGCGCCTCTTCGAGAAAATTGGAACAACGACGTAAGTCTGCGGGCTGATAGCCTCTCGAACGGTCGACGCGGTTGGCGCCTCTTTGAGGAAAAACGGCGTATCACCGCCGCCGCCTCTAGCGACCTTCTCTCAAGAAGAGAGAAGGTGCCTTCTCCCAGCCCTAGGGGTTTTATAGACCCCTTTATAGGTAGAGTAAAAATCATCAAAATGTAAATCGCCAAAACCGCGAAACCATCAAAAATTATCGTTTGGGCCCATGGTGAGCGCCGTGACGTCGTGGCCCTTTCGCATAACCGCCAGCCATGCGCCACCCAGCGAGTGGCGTCTTCGCCCGTGGGCTATCTGGCGACCACAGCGTCGCCCGTCGCGAATATCGACGGCGTGTCAGTTCCCGACCATGCTTGGGCCGCTGCGCCTCATCGTCTTGTCACGACCCTTTGCCGAACCAGACGCATTACGGTCTTGGCCCGGATTAGCCGCGGAAGCAGGCGAGGCCTTCAGCGCACCGTTGGGACCCGGATGGGTCCGTAACCTCGAAATTTCATGCTCACACATATCTATATATATTTGTGGTTGTGCATCTGCTTCCGTAGTCGTAATCTTGTGCTTACATGAAGATTTATTCTTTCAAAATGTGTGGTTAATGGACCTGCAGATTTCGTTGAAGAATTTGCTATTTTCAAATATTCGGCATATATATTTTTGGATGATTGAGATAATATCATCTAAA